>VZQC01004674.1:51250-157139 GCA_009823505.1 Rhizomys pruinosus | reverse complement strand
AGTTTTTCATTCTCTCTCTCTTTACTTCTCTGAATTCTTCCTTTAATTTGTCATTGTATCCCTCTAGGTCCTTTTTGAGTTTTTCATTCTCTCTCTTTACTTCTCTGAATTCTTCTTTATGTTCTTTAATTTCTGTGCATAGGTCTGCAATTATTCCTCTAAGGTCTTTTCTGGGGTCACCTCCAGGGGGATCCGATTGTAGCTGTCTCCTACCGGGTTAGTAGAGCTTGGTGCGGAATTATCCTGCACCTTTCCCATGTTGTCTCTTCGTCGTGTCCCTGGCATGTGGGTTTCCCTTTTGTGATTCAAATCTCAAATGCCTGTTCAGTGTGTTGAAGGTGGAAAGCTTGTTTTATTTTGCTTGCCTCCTTCCAATGCTTTTTTTTTCCCCCTTCCTTCCCTCCGCCTTGTTTATGGAGTGTTGACTTGTCTAGGTTTCAGGCTTTCACTTTTGTTTATATATTGGATACTGGAAGTCTCATCCTTTCCTGTTCTGAATGTTCTCTTAATCCACTGGATACTCTCTCCTCAATTCCACTTGTTGGAGAGGGGGGGTAGGGGGCGGGGTGTATTCCTGCCTTAGCCATGCCCTGGTACCTGCCTGGAGCAGTGGCGGGCTGCTCCTGACCCCTGGCGCAGGACCACACTATGGCACCTGAGCCTGACCCCAAACCCAGGACCTCTTCCCACTTCTGACTACCGAGGCGGGGCCATCCAGCCAGGCAGCCATGCTCTGGTGGGGCTTAGGGGTCCAATCTAGGTCCACCAGCCCCTGGACCCTCTGCCACAACTCAGCAAATCAGTTCAATTGTCCAGCACCCATGGGCCAATGCCCTAAGTTTTTACCTGCCTGGAGCAGTGGCAGGCTGCTCCTGACCTCTGGCACAGGACCAGACTATGGCGCCTGAGCCTGACCCCAAACCCAGGACCTCTTCCCAAGTATTGTAACGTACTTTTTTGGCTAGTTTTTTGTCTTGTGATAATCTTTAGATATGAGTATGGTTTCTTTTTAACTTATAAGAGTTCTTTCCTTTTGATTAGTTTCTTCTTTAACCTGGTTCTATCATTTTCTCCTTTGTTTGAAACAATGATTGTGTTTAATAGTGTGGAGTCCCTTAGAAAATAATGGGCTCTTTAGGGGGAGAGAAGCCTTACCACAGGGCTGGGAAAGTTCACCCTGACCTCAGGGAGCTCTGGGAGCTAATAATGCAGTGTTAGACTGTATTCTTGTGCTTAAGGTAGTCATGGGAAGCAGACCTGCTTTAACTAGAGAGATGCTCCTGGACGGTTAAATATTTCCTTTCTTCCATCTAGCGTGGTCCTCATAATACCATCCTAACCAATATTCTAAAGTATGCCTAGAAATAGGTGGTGTCAATTTAAGTTAGTTCCCTGTAATTTTTTTTTTTTTACTTTTTATTTATTTCTGTATGTGTAGGAATGTACTGTCTGCATGCAGGTTTATGCACCCGTGTCATGCAATGCTGTGGAGGTCAGAAGATGGTGTTGGATTCCCCTGGAACTGGAGTTCTCCTGGAAATGGAGTTTCAGATGGTTCTCGGCTGTCATATGGGTGCTGGGGATTGAACCCAAGTCCTCTGCAAGAGCGGTCGGCGCTCTTAACCACTAGGCCATCTCCCCAGCCCAGTTTCCTGTAATTTAAGGGGCATCTAAAGTCTATTTCATATAATGAAAGCTGGACCATTCTTAGTCACAATTGTGAGCTGGATTTTCCCGGGGACTGTTTTATTAGTTAATTTAAGAAACTCCTTAACCTTATTTGGATTATAAGGTACAAATAACTTTTGCTGATGTTGCAGTTGGTCCCATGGGTTTATATCTTTGTAGGATTTTTCTGGTACTTTAATCAAAGCTTGGAGGTCAGGCGGAAAGTTTGTGGGAGGCACCTTTGCTGGAAACTCATCCATGTCCAATGTATGACTCGGATTTCCTGGAACTGCATAGGACTTAGAGAGACCATGTCCCAGGACTGCGATAACAGAGCAGATGATAATAATCAGCAAAGTACAACCAGGACCTTAAAAAGGGCCAGGAGCACACTCCACCCTGGGAGGCAAACTTCCTTAAAGCCTGCGCCTCCATCTGGTGAGCGAGTCACTCAGACTCCACTGGGGATGGCGTGACATAGACTCATAATGTCAGCACTCTGGAAACTGAGGAAGGAGAATCACCATGCCTTCAAGGCCAATAGTTACCTACTAGAAGGCACATCATTGAAATGGATAGAAAAAGCACCAGGAAGTAGTTCTTTCTCTCCTTGCTGAGATAAAACACCTGACAAGAAACTTAAAAGGATAACAGGTGAAGGATATATTTTGGCTTATAGTGTAAGAAGGGATTCAGCCCATCTGGGAAGGAAAGCATGGCTAGCTGTGTACATAGCCCAGCAATCAGAAAGCGGGCCTTAACAGGAGTGGAGGAAGATCCATTAGATTACACCATTGGGATGACACAGTCTCTGGACCTCCTAAGGCAGGCACTCATCCTCTTGTAGTTTCAGCTATCTATGACATGAATAAACTCAGTTTTTACAGGTTCATTATCAATGCTGTCACTGGGACAGACTGTCAGTGTCATAATATCTACCAGGATATGCACAGGCCCAAGCCTAACCATAGCTTTTTTGACACCATTCCTTCACATGAAATCAACCCACGGGATTGGCTCAATCATAAAAGCCTCTTACAAGCAAAAGGACCATGTGACACTGCTTGTACATGGCATTATCACTTCAAGTTTACATCAATAATTGCACTCAAGCTGCAAGGTCCATTTCCATTGAAGGAGAGTGAGAAAGGCACAGGCAGATAGGGAAAGTCAGAGCAGGTTAATTAAGATGGCAACAGCTTGTTCCCTAAGACACTGCAGTGGAGGGAGGCAGGAAAGAAGAGTGCAGCAGAGTGGACATCCAAGGAGGACCAACAAGGAGAAAGGAAAAGGGAGGATCCAGTGACCATATAAGACCCTGCAGCCAATGCCTGCTCAGTGCACAATCAGCTCCAGGACCCCTCCCTGTCCAGAGGGAGGTGTTTCTCAAATACAGCTGCTGTTTCTGCTTTCTTTATGTTTTGGCTTTTCCGTCTCTCCCAGACAGTCAATCCTTTGCCTGTCTCATGAATGACCTTGCCTATTCCCTTGATGACCACCCAAACCCCCTATACCATGGGTTCATCTGGCCTCCTCCAGAAGTTCATGAAAAGTGCTCCTGTGAGCCTATTGGAGATCTCCATTGACTTTCTGATGAGGATCAGGTAAAATCCACCCTCACACACATCCAGACCCCAGTGAACATCCAAGACCCTCCTTTCTGGGATCTAACATATAAATTTAAATTTTATATGGTCTTTCTTTTACCCATTCTGTGTCCTACAGAACACCACAGCCCAGTTCAGGACACTCATTCTGAGCCTGTTCTTCAAGAGAGTTCTCTGAAAATATTCCTGGACCAAGGCTAAAAGCTCATAAGATTTGCATCCCACAACTTTGCTCCAGTTGCTAAGGCTGCCTATCTGCTCTCAGAAAAATAGAAGTCAATTTGCTAAGACCTTCCAGAAGGATCCACTGTTGCTCTATTATCTTTCTAGTGTCACATCTAACTGAGGCTTAGTGGATTTTTCATCCTACAGCAGAAAGGTGAACTTGATCAGTAAGCGACATGTGGGTGTTTTACTCCTGTGGCTAACTCGGCTGACAAGGTAGGATAAGCATGAGATGCCAAGAAGCAAGTGTCCACCCACTTCTGTGCCCACATGCACATGATGCCCACTGTACCATAGGAATGGTGTCAGGTGAGCAGAGCTCTTAGGTGAGATCTTATAAAGGGCTTATTGATTATTCAGGGAAACTTGGATGTTGGGTGTGATTAAGGCCGTGGTGCATGTGTAGGTCAAGTTAGCTGACAGAAGAGGATTGCTTTCTCCATGGAGAAGGAGGAGGAGTCTGGGAAGTTCAAATGTGCTGACAGCTATATAGGAAAGAAAATGGCACATCATTCTTAAAAAGGAACCAGTTGAGTTAGGAAATCAAATAATAACACTGAAAGAAGGCTTCAACTCTGGGCAGGATTGTTGTGGAGCCAAGGCTGCTTCATTTTCTCACTAACCCTGGAACTCTTTGTGCTCTATTAGTAGTTTGTCATTTGCTTTAGTGGGAGGGAATTTGAAGAGCATTGTGAGAACTGATGTTCTTTCCAGGGAGGAAGTTCACAAGCAAATTCTGAGTTGACTTGTGTTTGTGTGCATCTGTGTGCATGTGTTTGTGTGTGTGTGTGTGTGTGAGAGAGAGAGAGAGAGAGAGAGAGAGAGAGAGAGAGAGAGAGATTTGAATGCAGGTACATATGAATGTTGCCATGTGTCTTCGGAGGACAAGATGACCAAATGACTGCCTCCATCTCTCAATTTCCTCATTTTTTGAATTAATTTTTTATTCATTGTGTGTGTGTGTGTGTGTGTGTCCGTGACACAAACCCACAGCTCTCATTTGCCATAATGAATGTGTGGGGTTCCAGAAAACCACCTTGTGGAGTTGGTTCTCTCCCCACCTTTATGTGGTTCTGAGGATTGAACAAAGGTTGTCAGACTTGTGGTCAGTGCCAAAACTTACTGAGCCATCTTGATGTCCCCTCCATCTGATTTATTGACACAGGGTCTCTGCCTGAACCATGAGTTCACCAGTTCAGATGAACTAGCAGCCCAGCAAGCTCCAGGCATCCTGTAGTCTCCACCCCCACACTGTGCACAGGGATGGGAGATGTGTGCACAGTGCTCAGCTTTTTCCTTAGTCTCTGGCCCTCTTGTTTCTGTGATAAGCACTTTACCAAGTCAGCCATTTCCTCAAACCTAAAGTTGAGGGGTTTTTGTTTTTTGTGTGTTTTTTTGAATTTTATTAAGTATGCTGAGAGTAAACCATCTTTCATGCCTGTGCTTTATCTTGGATTGGATACGTTTGAGCATGCTGGCCAGCTTTATTTTCAACTTGACACACCTGGGTTGAGGGAGCCATGTCTATGGGGTATTTTCTTGATTGTTGAGTGATGTGGGAGGGCTCAGCCCACTCTGGGGGTTCTACCCCTGGGAGTTTGTTCTATATTGTATCAGAAATTGGACTGAGCATGGGCCAGGTGAGCAAGTCAGTAAGCACTGTTCTGCATGGCTTGAGTGTCAGATCCTGCCTCCAGGTTCCTGCCCTGAGTTCCCAACTAATCTACTAAATCCCATGTCATTGCATGTAACCTTCTCTTGGTTCTGCTCCTTTTCAGTACTCTTTGTTTTATAGCTTCTGTTAACAGAGTGGGTTGTGGTAGAGAAACAGAAATAATGGTCATAATTTTCCATTTGCCAAATTCTCCTGCAGGTACTCAATCCCCCACATTTGGTCAGGTCACCACGTATTCTGCACCAGAGAAATAAATTCCTTTGAACATAAACAGTTTCTAAGTGTCTGTTACAAAATGACATCTACGCAATGGAGAAAAGACAGGATCTTCAGCAAGTAGTGTTGGCAAACCTGGATCACCACTTGTAGAAGAATGAAATTAAACCCCTACCTCTCACCCTTACAAAAGTGAACTCCAGATGTATTAAAGACCTTAATGTGAAACCCTAAACTCTGAAGGTGATAAAAGAAAAGTTGGCAGCAGACTACAAGACATAGGCATAGGAAAAGACTTCCTAAATCAGACAGTAGCTGCACAAGAATTAAGGTGGACAATTGACAAATGGGACCTCATTAAACTCAAAAGCTTCTGTACATCAAAAGAAACAATCAAGGAAGTGAAGAGAAATCCCACAGAGTGGGAGGAAACCTTCACTGCAGATACATCTGACAAAGCATTGATTTCCAGAATATATAAACTACTCAAAAAACAAAGAAAAAAGAAAACAAATGACCCACTCAATAGATGGAGCAAAGAACTGAACAGAGACTTCACAAGTGAGGAATTAGAGATGTCTGAGAAACACCTCAAGAACTGTTCAACATCACTAATCATTAAGGAAATGCAAATGAAAACCACTTTAAGATATCATCTTACTCCAATAAGACTGGCTAGGATCAAGAAAACAAATGATACCAAGTGCTGGAGAGGTTGTGGGGAAAGGGGAACACTCATCCACTGCTGGTGGGAATGTAAACTCGTACAGCCACTATGGAAAGCAGTGTGGAGAACCCTTGGAAGACTTGGAATGAACTTGCCACCCGACCCAGCCATACCACTCCTGGGCATGTACCCTCAAGACTCACCCCACCACAGAGATACATGCACGGCCATGTTTATTTCAGCTCTCTTCACAATAGCAAGGAGCTGGAACCAACCCAAATGCCCCTCAACTGATGAGTGGATAGAGAAAATGTGGTACATCTACACAATGGAGTTCTATGCAGCAGTAAAGAAAGACGACATCATGAGCTTTGCAGGAAAATGGCTGGAGCTAGAGGACATCATGCTGAGTGAAGTAACACAGTCCCAGAAAAACAAACGACGAATGGTATCCCTCATCTGTGGATGCTAGTGCCAGTTACCTAGTTGTAAGTATTTCTTGTGCATGGCCCCTTGAGCTTTTGTCCAAGCAGTTGGGAGTGATGCATATTGGAAACAACAACAACAGAAAGGACTGTATCAAAGAACTGACTGAAACAGAGAACTTCTGCTCAAAACAGTCAACTTCCACATGGAGAATATTAAGAAAGACTGAGAAAGAGATGAAAAGCATGTTTGGCAGAATACATGAGCTCTGGTGGGGTTGGGGGATAGGGTGGGGGACACGGGTCTAGATTTGATAATCTTGTATAAAATATATATGCATATAAAAAAGAAAAAAACCAAAACGTCTTTCACCTCATATTAACTGATTAGTTTAAATTTATTTTTCAAATAAAACTCTCCCTGGGACAGTTGCTTCATTTTGGAGTGGCAGTATATAGTCTCTGCCATTGAAACATGTAACCTGTTTTCAAGATATTACCTTGAAGGTCAGAAGAAACTTTAGACTTCTGATTAATGTTTGGAATATTAATGACTATGGAGAATTTTCTAGTTTTTTTTTTTGTCTTTTTGACATGGGGTCTCTCTGTAGCCCCCAGCTAGCCTGGAACTCACTATGGAAACCAGGCTGGCCTTGATCTCACAGAGATCCCCCTGCCTCTGCATCCTGAGTGATGGGATTAAAGGCATGTGCCACCATCCCCAGACAACTTTTGCCCCTGTAAAGCATGCAGTTACATTAGGACATGGCCATGAACCTATGAGAGTACACATTTAGAATCTTGTGGATTGAATGAAAAATTTTCCTAAAGTTCAAGTTTTGGAAAATTTAGCCTTCAGAGTATGGGAGACCATGCAGTGAAGCCTAGGTTGAAGATTGGTGTTACCTAGAAGAAGCCTTCAGCTGTCTTTACTTGGTCACAGTTCTGTCCTCTCTGCTCCCTACTATGGACAGAATGTCTGTCACCAGCTACTATCTGTTCCTTCCACTTTGACTTCCACACAATAATGGGCTCTATCCCCAAACTGTAAGCTAAAATAAACCCTATCATATAATCATCCTGCTCAGTTTTTTGGCCACAACCTTGAGAAATGTAACTAATCCAAAATGGTTTGCATGCTTGGAAATGTCTGTCCACATATCTCTTCTCACCTGTGGTATTTAGTTAGATTCAGCTGTCACCTTGACACACACCTAGAATCACCTGGGAAGAGGCAACTGAAGAATTTCCAGATCAGATTGGCCTGGGGTCATCTCTTTGAGGCATTTTCTTTTTCTTCTCTTCCTTTCTTCCTTCCTTTCTCCCTTTCTTTCTTCCTTTCTTTCTGTTTTACTTTTCTTTTAAGACACGATCTCCCTATAAAGCCCAGAGCCCTGGAACTCACTCTGTAGACCAGGCTGGCCTTGATCTTTCAGAGATCCTCCTCCCAAGTGCTGGGATTAAAAGTGTGCATCACCACCACCAGCACGAGGCATCTTCTTAACCATTTCACGAAACCTGCTTTTGGCAGATGGGAAGAAAGGATGTTTTTCCTATGGTGTTAACTGCCTTCTCAGACTTCTGTTATTCTGAATAAAGCACAAAATGTTGATTCAGTTCCTTCTTCACTCATTCCTTTTTGTGATGCACAGTGGGATCTGTTGTATTCTGCCTGTGTATACTGAAGACCATTAAGGTACAGCTTCCAGAATATCTAGGAAGTTGAGAGGCTAAGAAGTTCCATGGGCTGCAGGAACAATGGTTACCACCACTTCTAGACTGAGAACTGTCTACCTTTAGTCAAGTGATTTCATGAGGGGACTTTCCTTTCCATCTCTCAGCACTTCCCATTTCTTTAAAGGTATGTTCCATTTTTAAATGTTTGCTTTATTTCACAACTCTTAGAATAAACGACTCAGAATTTGTGTTTGTAATAGAAAATATTGCTATATTTGGAAAATAATGCTGTGTATAAAACTTTGATGGCTACAGGATGTCAAAATTCAATTAGATTAAAACAATGATCTTATTTTTAATTATGCATTTGTGTACATATCTGTGTGTGTGTGCATGTGTGTGTGTATGTGTGTGTGTGTATGTGTGTGTGTGTGTGTTCCCAGACAGCTTCATTTGTGAACCTGAACTACTGAGGGATCCTTACCCAACTTCCATAAAAAACAAACTTAGGGAGAGGAAAGTGCATTGGGAAAGTGAATTTCCTCTATCTCATTGGCCTTTGTGAGGCATGTTCTTGATTGTTGAGTGATGTGGGAAGGCCCAACCCCATGTGGGTGGTGCCAGCCCTGGGCAGGTGGTCCTGGAGATATATAAGAAAGCAATGTAGCCCAGACCTAGTGGAGCAAGCCAGTAAGCAGCATTCTTCCATGGTCTGTGCTGCAGTTCCTGCCTTGAGGACCTGCCTGGCTAGACTCCATGATGGATTGCGATGAGGAGTTTTAAGATGCAATAAGCATGTTCTTTCCAGAAATTGTTTTCTGTCAGAATGACTTGTTGCAGCAATAAAGATGGAAAGTAGGATGATGGGTATGTGCACATGAGTGCAGGTGCCCACAGAGGCCAGAGGTGTCAGATGCCCCTGGATCTGGAGTTCCAAGCATTTGTGAGCCACCCCATGTAGATGATGGGAACTTAAGTCTGATTCTGTGCAAGAGCAGAATGGGCTCTTAACTGCTTCTAACTATAAGGAACACTTGTTTCTTAGTATAGTAAGGGAAGGGAAGATTACACTCTAACCTATAAAAGTGAAGTTTTCCTGCAGGTGCTCCAAGCATCAAACATCTCTGTAGATTCTATTCTCTGAGAAGGATCCAGCAAGCCAATTCCACTCTTCCTGGGCGAAGCTCAGGGAAACATCCTCAAGTGTCATAGACTCCTAAACATTCCATAGACTCTGTTTATAATATGTTCATAGAATTCTGAGCTATGCATAGATTCTGTTCCACAACACAGAAGTTCTAATGCAAGCTACGAGTGGTTCTGAAAGGGAACAACTCTAGAGGGACACTCCTCTCACTACTGGGCACAAGGTGTAAGATGTGATGCTGCTCTGCCCCAATTGTCTATCAAAAATGCATATTTACTACCTGTCTTAAAAAGCGGTCAAGGGGCTGTAGAGATGCCTAGCGGTTAAGAGCCCGACTGCTCTAACAGAGGACCCGGGTTCGATCCCCAGCACCCACATGGCGGCCTGAGAACCGTCTGAAACTCCAATTTAGGAGAACCCAAGTTCCAGAGGAATCCAGACACCCTCTTCTGACCTCCGTGGCATTGCAACGACATGGTTGCACAAACCTACGCAACAGTCATTCATACACGACAAAAAAAAAGTTATTAAAATAGAAGTTAGCCGTTTCCCTCCGCGGTGAGGTGGGCACACAGACCTTTAATTAAATAATCCCTACACTAGGAGGCAGAGGCAGGCGGATCTTTGTGAGTTTTCAAGGCCAGCCTGGTCTACAGAGTGAGTTTCCAGGAAAGCTGGGGCACAACAGGGAGACCCTGTCTCAAAAAGACCAAAAAAAAAAAAAAGGCCTTACCCGTCTTTGGAGTCTGATGCTGCCTTTTGAAGGGCCATCTCTGCTAAAGCTACCTTTTCTATCTGTCTGAGAGCTTTTCCTCCAGTAGCTGTGCCTGTGATTCCCACTCCTATTATGCCTGCCTGGGCAAGGGCAGTTCTCTCTTTTATGTCTAGGAACTGAAAGACCTCCTGCTGGGTGGTATAATGCACAAGATTCTTTACAGCTTTTAGGTTGACACAAGGGATTATTCCCGGGGTATACATTAGCATTTCCACCGCCCGTCCCTTAGGCACTGGTCCCATTGTCCATTGAAGTAACAGGCTGCTAACGAGCAGAAATCGATTTGGAGAGTACAGCCTTGACGACATTTCCAGTAGCGATGTTCACCACTGACCAGATGATTGTGCGAGGCCTGTGTGACTCGTTTGATGACTCAGTCTTCCCATGGGGCTGTAGGAGTTCATCCTTAGGTTGGGGGTTAAGAAGTTTCCAGGAGGTCATATTTGATGTTTCTTGCCGGGACCCAGATAGGTGTAATTGAGTCTGTTGGAATAATACAGCCGAATCCTTGGCCTCTAGTTATAAGCGGATCCGGGCCTCGCCATTGCTGGGTTAAGGATCTCTCCCTGACCTGTTTTGCTGGTGCTGGTGGTCGGTACTGTCCCCAGTGGTTTTTGAAATTCCAATTCATTAAGGGAATTTTTGGAAAAATTTAAAATATTGATGTTTAATAATGCCCCCGCCAGCTGCAGGTGAGGACTGAGGTGCCAGTCCTCTCCCCCTTTTTTTGTTTTTGTATTTTGTTGTTTTAAGTCTGGGTGAGTTCTTTCCATGATCGCTTGTCCTTGTGGGTTATAAGGAATACTGGTGATGTGTTTGATATTCCATCTGTTAAAAAATTGGCTTAGGGACTGAGATGTAAAGCAAGGCCCATTGTCTGCTTTGACCTGTTTAGGTAGGCCCAGGGTTGAAAACCATTGTATAAAGTGTGATTTAGCAAGGGCAGAGCTTTTTTCCTGAATATGTATCTACTGAGACAAAGACAAATTTGCTCTGAGAGCTCAACCTACCCCCACAGGGCACCCCTTTCTACCCCAAGGAGGGAAAAGAAGGGGGAGGAGGGTCTCAGTACAGACTCCAACCCAGGGCCTGAGCCAATTTATCTCCCCAACACCTTTTGTAATTGGGTGATTTCAAAGTTATACCCTTTCTACCTGAAAACATCCACAACTCCTTCCAGTGCAGGGACAAAGCAAGCCCCAGCCCCTCAACCACACATTTAATCTGTCCCAATTAGTTGTACTGGTTCATATGTCATGGAGGCCAAAGGATGGCCTGCCTCTGCCTCCCCAGTACGGGGATTAAAGGTGTGGTGGTTGCCACCCACCCCTGGCAACAGAGGCCTTTATACAGCTCTCACACGATCACCACACGCCCATTTCCGCTGTAAACAGCGAAGTTTTGGATGCACTAACTTTTTGCTCGTTGTCCCCTGAGCGCAGAGCCGCGTAGGTGCCTAGTGAATGAGGAGGGTGAACCAGTGCAGTGGGCGGGCTGCTTAGCAGAGGAACCCCAGGGGACAATATGCCAAAGAAGGCCATTGCCATAGCTACAGACGCAGCCCGGCGAGGGGGCGGGGCCGGGGCATGCGCGTCATTCCCGGCGCTATGCTCTGCCCTGCCTCCAGCCTTTCTGGCCCCAGACTCTCTGCTGGCCCGGCGGGCGCTCCACCTGCATGCCTTGGCACGGGCCGCCCACCCCCGTCCAGTTCCAAGGGGCAACAAAACTGCCCCACCCAAAACAAAAGCTAGATAATTCGAAGGCAGGCAAGTTACATTTTGAAAGCAAGCACAAACCAAAATGGGATCTTTAAACAGTCAGCTCTGAGGCTGATTTCCACAAACAACTATCATCTGTTGTGAGAAACTCAGAGACAATTTAGATGTTGAGAATATCTTTGTTTTTAGATGTTGAAAGAGTGTAACAAGTGTAGATTCATTATTCCAAATTTTTTTGATAGATAATCCATAACTTGTGTTGAAATCGAACCATGTTTTGGCTGTTTAATATAAATGTGCATCTTGAGAAGGAAGGGACAAGTTCCTCCAACTAGAGGCAATTTTTTTTATAGTTAGCATTCTATTAACATATATACTTAGAACATAAAAATACACTCAGCCATACCACATGTGTGCACGCACATAACAGACTATCACACATACATAACTAAGAAGATTTGTTAGGGTTTGACCCTGTAAGAGAAGAAGCCATATCGTTTGAGATGTCCAATGAAAAACAAGTAGACAGGCCCAAAGTTGTTTGTAGTCTTGAAATGATCTATCTTGTTTTGCTATTAAGGCCCTTGGAAAAAATAAAATCATTCATACAGTATAATAATAATAATGGTCAAAAAATAGCAGCCAACAATGAACAATTTAATAATAATAACTATAACTATTATTAACAATTTTTATACTAGATGAAACAATAATCTATAGTATGCATACTATAACCCAATTAAAAATTGTTAACACTAATGGGTATAAAGCAAACATTTTATGAATTGAATCTATTTTTTGTTTATAGTTAGCTAAATGGATTTAAACCTGTAGGACTGTAATGAATTGAAAGCAGGAACTCAAATTCACTCACACATACACAAAGCTCGAAGATGGGCTTAAAGAAAGCGTAAACAGTCCTTATTCAAAGAATTCTATTTTAAATTAAACCAAAATATCAATTTACGTTATTAAAGAGACCTTTACCAACGTTTTCTTAAAAAAGACGATTTATCAGACAAGTTGTTTGTTAGAAATTTCCAGGCACTGTAAATTTCTTCTGACTTTGAGTTAAACAGCTGATACAACTTGTAAGGGTGGAGGGCCACAGTCTGTCTCCAGAGGATTGGAATCAAAGCTGCACTTAAAGAACACTGCCCCGGGCTAGGCTTTTGACTTAGAAGGCCAGCCATTCCCCCAACAGCCATCTGCTGTTTAGCAGAAGAGGGGCACAGAACAAACAATGGACTAGATTAACCAGGGTATCTACAAACAGCTACATGACAACCACCAAGCCTAGAATTTGCTAAAGCACAAGCTCAATTTGCTAAAATTCCACCCCCAGGAGGTGGAAGGGAGTCGGGGTGAAAAGGGGCTTTAAGCGCCACAATCATGGGGTAAAAGCCCAAAAGAGGTACCTGCTCTGAGAATCTTTCTCTTTCTTCTCTTGCCAGCTTTTCTATTCACCCCTAAACTTCCCAGGAGAAAAGGATGGCCCCTCTTACCCAGGGGCCCAGAAAGAGGACGTGGTCCCAGGCAGGCTCCGTGACTGCATTGGTCAGTTCTAATCCCCTGGATTTTACATCAATCTCAGCGCTTTAAGCGCTGGGTCCTCATTTTTGCCATTAATTGGACTTCTTCAGCCTGTTTTCTAGCGAACCTTACAACCCGGTTGAGCAAGCAAGGCCTACCATGAACAAAAGCAAAAAATAATAGAGAGGTCGTTGCACTCTTTCAATTAAGGCTATTCCTAAGGTCGTATAGATTTTTTGTAATTACACCAGAGTGGTCTGCGTAAAGCAGCATTCTTCCCCTAAGGCCTGGCATATCCCTCCCTGTTCTAGTGAAAGGAGATCAAGCACCCTTCTATTCTGAAGGACCATCACTGCTAAAGAATCCAATGATCCAATGATGCCTTCATGTATCTTAGAGTTATTTCTACCCTTTCATCTAGTTTGCCTGTCTGAGCCTCGCGTTCCATTGTTGTGTTAGTGATAGAGATGTTCTCCAGTAGCTGCGCCTGTGATTCCCACTCCTATTATGCCTGCTAGGGCAAGGGTGGTCCTATCTCTCTTTTATTTCTAGAAATTTGCAAGCCTTCCTGCTGGGTGGTATATGCACACGAGTCTTTACAGCTTGTCTTTAAACAGCTTCTAGGTTAACACAAGGGGTTAGTCCCCGGGGCATACATAACATTCCCACATTCTAGCATTTAGTCTATCCACCTCCCTCGGCACTGTTCCCATTGTCCATTGAATATACCGGATCTGCCACGAGCAGAAATCGGTTTGGAGAGTAGGCCAGACTCTCTCTGTTGTTCCTTTTTTGAGAAGCCTTGAGACATTTCAGTAGCGACTGTTCATCCACTGACCAGATGATGGTCAAGCCTGTGTGACTCGTCTGATGACTCAATGCTTCCTATGGGGCCATAGGGAGAATTATGATGGCCAGGAGCATCAGATTCATTTCTGTAAGAACGTTTCCTTAAGGAGTTCATCCTTATGTGGGGGGTTAAGAAGTTTCGGATGATTTTGATGTTCCTTGCTTGGGACCCAGATAGGTGTATTGGAAGTTGTTGGCATAATACAGCCGAATCCTCGGGACTGTGGTTATAAGCGGGTCGGGCCGCGCCATGCTGGGTTAGAGGACTCCCAACGGACCTGTATTGCTGGTGTCTGGGGTAACTGCCCCAGTGTTTTTGAAATCTATTGTAATGTACATTTTTGGAAAAATTTAAAATATTTATGTTAATATGCCTCTGCCAGCTGCAGTGAGGACTGCGGTACCAGTCCTCCCCCCTTTTCATTTTTGTATTTGTTGAAAAAATCCAAAACGTAATGTCTTTTCTTTTAATCGAATCTCTGTAGCTTGGCAGAAAATAGGCCCTAGAGAATTGATCAAAGAGTTTGTAAATGTTGCTCTGAGAGCTCAACCTCCCCTCCACAGCCCCCCCTTCTCGAGGAGGGGAAAAAGAGGGGGAGGAGGGTCCCAGTAGAGACTCCAACCAAGGGCCTGAGCCAATTTATCTCCCCAACACCTGTTTGTAATTGGGTGATTTCAAGTTATACCCTTTCTACCTGAAAACATCCACAACTCCTCCAAGTGCAGGGACAGCAAGCCCCAGCCCTCAAACACACACAGCTTGCACATTTTTCTTACTGGTTCCAATATGCTTGAATTATCAGCTGGCCTGGAGTCGCTCTGTAGACCAGGCTGACCTTGAGCTCACAGGAGTTGCCTGCCTCTGCCTCCCCAGTACTGGGATTAAGGTGTGTGCCACCACACCCAGTCCCAAGGGGCACACAAAACTGCCCCACCCAAAACAAAAGCTAGAATTCCAAAGCAAGCAAGTTACATTTTGAAAGCAAACACAAACCAAAATGGGATCTTTAAACAGTCAGCTCTGAGGCTGATTTTATAAACACCACTATTGTACTGAACTAAGAGACAAAAATTTAGATGTGATTTTTGTTTTAGATGTTGAAAGAGTGTAACCAGGGTAGATTCATATTCCAAATTTTTTGATAGATAATCCATAACTTTTGTTGAAATCGAAACCATGTTTGGCTGTTTAATATAAATTTGCATCTTTAAGATGGAAGGGCCAGTTCAACTTAGAGGCAATGTTCTATATACTAGAACATAAAAGTACACTCATCCATACACACATGTGCGTGCACATACATACATACACACATACATACATAAGAAAGATTTGTTGGTTGACCTGTAAGAGAAGAAAGCCATATGTTTGATGCCAATGAAAAACATGAAATTTTTTATAATCTGTTATAGGTTATTTTTACATAATTAGAATAATGTCCTAGTAACAAACAACAGCTGAGATCCATAGCCCACCTTTTAGGCCATTTGCAACACTTGCCTTTAATGAACTATACCTAAAGTTTCTATTTTTCTATTCTGTCCCTTTGGCATTACTCCTAAGCTGTCCCTCTGCTAAGCCTAACTATACTATATTATTTACAAATCTAAAATTGAGGATTCCCAAAAGTAAACAGGCCAAAGTTGTTGTAGTCTTGACATGATCCATCTGTCTTCATTATTAAGGACTTGGGAAGAATAATAAATTATTCATAACCGCAACAATTACAACCATTATTAATTTTATTATTATCAATAATTACCACCAACCATTATTAGTCACAACAATAATTATGAATAATAATGTTCAAAAATAAGCAGCCAACAATGAACAATTTACTGTTAGACTGAATTTTTATATCAATTATTATCAATAAATATATTTAATAACACTAACTATAACTATAACAACAATTACTACTAATAATTAAAAACAATCATCATTAAACTGAATAGTAGGCATACTTAAAAACCCAATTAAAAATTGTTAACACTAAGGGTATAAAGCAAACATTTTCTATGAACTCGTTTATAGTTAGTTCTAATAGATTTAAACCTGTAGGAATTGAAAGCAGGAACTCACATTCACTCACACATAAACACAGCTTGAAGATGGGCCTAAAGAAGCATAAAACAGTTTTATTCAAAGAATTTTTTATTTAAATCAACAATTAGGGGGAGGTCCACAGTCTGTCTCCGAGGATTGGGATCAAAGCTGCACTTTGTAAATCACAATGAACATTGCCTCGGGCTGGGCTTTTGCAAAAAATGTAGACTAGGAGCAGCCTGCTCAAAGCCGAGTAGGGGGAAGGGATGGGGCCCCTGGATCTGGACACTCGGGTCCCAGGCCTATTCTCCTCCCTGAGACCAGGGAATCTCTCACACTCTTCCGAAGCTGCCCAGCCAGTCCCGGAGCCGGTTGGGCCACTGCCGAAGGTGAAATGCGCCTCGGCAGCGCCGCGGGGGTGGTCCCCCGCCGGGGGGCTGGTCCCCCGCTGACCCCACCCCCGGCCCTGCCCACCAGCCCCCCCCCGCCGCGCCGCCGGACAAACCGCTACCACCCGCCCCTCCAGAAGAGTGTGACGTGAGGAGGGCGTGTGGAGGGTTCAGGGAGTAACGGGGAGCGGGAAAGATCCGCCGGGCGCACTGGAGCACCAGCCGGGTTTGTCCCCGGAATGGGCGGACCCCACCCGTTTACCTCTTAACGGTTTCACGCCATCGGCTTTTGTGTGAGCCCTGAGTCACGCACGAAATTCCACCCCCAGGAGGTGGAAGGGAGTCAGGTGAAAAGTGTGCTTCCTGCTCTGAGATAATCCTTTCTCTTTCTCTTGCAGCTTTTTATTCACCCCCAAACTTCCCAGAGAAAAGGTGTGGCCCTCTTAGCAGGTGCCAGAAAGAGGACATGGTCCCAGGCAGATCTGGACCACATCAGTCAGTTCTAACCCCCCTGGATTTTAAACATCAATCTCAGAGCTCTTTAAGCGGCTGGGCCTCATTTTTCCCAGTTGCGTTTCCCCATCGCGGGGACTCATTACCTGAAAGACCGATTGGCCCCAGCCGTATTGCTAGCCATTAGGGTCTCGAGGGGGGTCTTCGAGCCCCACGTTGGGCACCAGATGCAGGGGTCGTAGAGAGGTGGTTGGCGAAGACCACCCTCTCCAGCTTCCTCACCGCCAGAGATCTTCACTCTGTCGGCCTGTGACAGAGTGGGGCTGGGGAGAGCAAGTGCGCTGCCAAACCAAAAACAATCATGGCAGGGAGTCGATTCAAAGTGTTACAACCAAAAACTCACTTTATTGTAGCTTTACAGAGGGTTGTAAGCCGTGCTGGATTCCCCACTCAGGCATGTGTCTCTTCCCAACTGGTCCTTTTAGGAGGCTTAATTTACAAGTCCCTAATTGATCCAATCCCTCCCTTCCTAGCATAGTCCCTAATTATCATGTAGTACATGAAGCTAGCCTTCCTTGCTCGATGGGCGGGGGTGAGTTGTCGAAAACTCTAGCACAGGCTTCCTTTTGTCCTTCAGGCCTATCTTCTCGGCTATTCCATGCCATCAAAAGAAAACCTCAATTTGACTTTGAATAAATAGCTCACTTGGAAAGGGGTCATGACATAAGCATAAGGATAAGCAACTGGATTCCTTGGACTAAATAAAAAACTGGTCACAGTACACATGCAGCCAATCCCAGTGGTGAGGAGGTAGAGAACACAGGATGCCTACAGCAGGCTGGGTTTCTAGTCTAAGGGAACTGGTGAACTTCTTGGGAGGAAGAGGCAGGTTCAAAGCCAGCCTGGTCTACATAGTGAGTTCCAGGAAAGCTGAGGATATAGGGAGACACTATCACAAAAAGACAAATAGTTTAATAATTAATTTTGTCTGGCGGTCTCCTTGGGTGGTCTTGATTCCACAACAACAGCACAGAGGGGTTAGAGAGATGGCCTAGCGGTTAAGAGTGCCGACTGCTCTTGCAGAGGACTCGGGTTCAATTCCCAGCACCCACATGGTGGCTGACAACCATCTTTAACTCCAGTTCCATGGGAATCTGACACCCATGTCTGACCTCTGCAGCATTGCAAACACGGGTGCACAAACCTACATGCAGACAGTAAATTCATACACATAAAAAAATAAATAAAATTAAAAAAATAAAAAAATAGTACAGAATGCTTCTTTTTTTCTTTTTTCCTTTCTTTTTTCTTTCTCTTTGAAACAGTGTCACCTGCTGGCTCTATGAAAAGATTTTAAAAAGCACCTTAACTTTTCATGGTCAGAAAAGAATCTAAATGACATACAGAATATACTTTGATACAAGTCTAATGAATTTTGCTATTGGAAATTATAATAACTTAATCTGCCATCTTTAAGTAGAATCCTTCACAAGTGTTTTGTGATATATTCAGATTATTACAATGTGCCTAAGCCTCCTGGTTCTGTTCTATTCTTTCTTTGCCTTTCCTTATTCTTTGCTTTCTTTCTTTTTCTGTTTTAAAAATTATCCAGTCACTTTACCTTAATGAGCTGCTGTTGGGATGTGACTTTGTACAACACACTATCTCAGCAAGAAAAGGCAGGAAAAAAATACACAGAGACAAGAACCTTAATATGTGAACTCAGTTTCTGCAACAGGCATTTAGCTCCATTAAGAACTGGGGTAACTGGAGCTGTAGAGATGATTATAATTATAAGAGCATTTCTGTTCTTGCACAGGTTCAGTACACAGCATACAGACTACAGGTCATAATCATCTGTAACTGCAGTTGCAGAGATTAGGATGCCCTCTTCTGGCTTCTTCCGGCACTGCACAATATATGCAGGGAAAACATCCATGGGCTTAACATAAAAATGAATAAATCCATAAAATGTTTTTAAAAAGAAATGGGGAAGCTCACAACCAGCCAATTTCTACTGAAGGATCAAGTGGAAGAAAGACAAGAATGAGGATGTCCCAGAGCATGTGTATATTACCTTTTTTTTTTAATTTTTAAAATTTATTTCTGTATGTGTATCAATGTACTGTCTGCATGTAGGTTTGTGCACCGTGTCGTACAATGCCGCGAGGTCAGAAGAGGGTGTCGGATTCCCCTGGAACTGGAGTTCTCCTGAATTGGAGTCCAGACGGTTCTTGGCTGCCATGTGGGTGCTGGGGATCAAACCCGCGTCCTCTGTAAGAGCGGTCAGCGCTCTTAACCGCTAGTGTATATTACTTTTTAGAAAAAAAAATCTCAAAACAATAAACTAAGACTGCAACAAAAACAGAAGCTTGAAAGATAGAGAAGCAGTTAAGAGCCCATTCTGCTCTTGCACAGAATCAGACTTAAGTTCCCATCATCTACATGGGGTGGCTCACAAATGCTTGGAACTCCAGATCCAGGGGCATCTGACACCTCTGGCCTCTGTGGGCACCTGCACTCATGTGCACATACCCATCATCCTACTTTCCATCTTTATTGCTGCAACAAGTCATTCTGACAGAAAACAATTTCTGGAAAGAACATGCTTATTGCATCTTAAAACTCCCCATCGCAATCCATCATGGAGTCTAGCCAGGCAGGCCTCAAGGCAGGACTGCAGCACAGCTGGAAAGAATGCTGCTTACTGGCTTGCCCACTAGGTCTGGGCTACATTGCTTTCTTATATATCTCCAGGACCACCTGCCAGGCTGGCACCCCACATGGGGGTGGGCCTTCCACATCACTCAACAATCAAGAACATGCCTCACAAAGGCCAATGAGATAGAGAAAATTCACTTTCCCAATGCACTTTCCTAATGCACTTTCCTCTCCCTAAGTTTTTTTTTTATGGAAGTTGGGTAAGGATCCCTCAGTAGTTCAGGTTCACAAATGAAGCTGTCTGGGAACACACACACACACACATACACACACACACATACACACACACATGCACACACCACACACAGATATGTAACAACAGATATAATTTAAAATAAGAGATGTTTTAATCTAATGAATTTTGACATCCTGTAGCCATCAAAGTTTTAAACACAGCTTATTTTACAAATATAGCAATATTTTCTATTACAAACACAAATTCTGAGTCGTTTATTCTAAGAGTTGTGAAATAAAGCAGACATTTTAAAAAGTGGAACATACCTTTAAAGAAGATGGGAAGTGCTGAGAGATGGAAAGGAAAGTCCCCTCATGAAATCACTTGACTAAAGGTAGACAGTTCTCAGTCTAGAAGTGGTGGAACCATTGTTCCTGCAGCCCATGGAACTTCTTAGCCTCTCAACTTCCTAGATATTCTGGAAGCTGTACCTTAATGGTCTTCAGTATACACAGGCAGAATACAACAGATCCCCTGTGCATCACAAAAAGGAATGAGTGAATAAGGAACTGAATCAACATTTTGTGCTTTATTCAGAACAGAAGTCTGAGAAGGCAGTTAACACCATAGGAAAAACATCCTTTCTTCCCATCTGCCAAAAGCAGGTTTTCTGAAATGGTTAAGAAGATGCCTACTGCTGGGTGGTGGTGATGCACACTTTTAATCCCAGCACTTGGAAGGAGGAATCTCTGAAAGATCAAGGCCAGCCTGGTCTACGAGTGAGTTCCAGGGCTCTGGGCTTTATAGGGAGATCGTGTCCTTAAAAGAAAAGTAAAAACAGAAAGAAAGGAAGAAAGAAAGGGAGAAAGGAAGGAGAAAGGAAGAGAAGAAAAAGAAAATGCCTCAAAGAGATGACCCCAGGCCAATCTGATCTGGAAATTCTTCAGTTGCCTCTTCCCAGGTGACTCAGGTTGTGGTGTCAAGGTGACAGCTGAATCTAACTAAATACCACAGGTGAGAAGAGATATTGGACAGACATTTCCAAGCATGCAAACCATTTTGGATTAGTTACATTTCTCAAGGTTGTGGCCAAAAAACTGAGCAGGATGATTATATGATAGGGTTTATTTTAGATTACAGTTGGGGATAGAGCCCATTATTGTGTGGAAGTCAAAGTGGAAGGAACAGATAGAGCTGGTGACAGACATTTTGTCCATAGTAGGGAGCAGAGAGGACAGAACTGTGACCAAGAAAAGACAGCTGAAGGCTTCTTCTAGTTAACACCATCTTCAACCTATGCTTCACTGCAGGTCTCCCTACTCTGAAGGCTAATTTTCCAAAATTTGAACTTTAGGAAAATTTTTCATTCAATCCACAAGATTCTAAATGTGTACTCTCATAGGTTCATGGCCATGTCCTAATGTAACTGCATGCTTTACAGGGGCAAAAGTTTGTCTGGGATGGTGGCACATGCCTTAATCCCATCACTCAGGAATGCAGAGGCAGGGGGATCTCTGTGAGATCAAGGGCCAGCCTGGTTTCCATAGGGATTCCAGGCTAGCTGGGCTACAGAGAGACCCCATGTCAAAAACAAAAAAAAAAAAAACTAGAAAATTCCTCCATAGTCCATTAATATCCCAAACATTAACAGAAGTCTAAAGTTCTTTCTGACCTTCAAGGTAATATCTTGAAAACAGGTTACATGTTTCAATGGCAGAGACTATATACTGCCACTCCAAAATGAAGCAACTGTCCCAGGGAGAGTTTTATTTGAAAAATAAATTTAAACTAATCAGTTATTGGAGGGTAAAAGACGTTTTGGTTTTTTTTCTTTTTTTATATGCATATATATTTTATACAAGATTATCAATCTAGACCCGTGTCCCCCCACCCTATCCCCCAACCCCACCAGAGCTCATGTTTCTGCCAAACATGCTTCTCTCTTTCTTTCTCAGTCTTTCTTAATATTCTCCATGTGGAAGTTGACTGTTTTGAGCGAAGTTCCTGTTTCAGTCAGTTCTCTGATACAGCCTTCTGTTGTTGGTTTTCCAATAGTGCATCACTCCCAACTGCTTTGGACAAAAGCTCAAGGGCATGCACAAGAAATACTTACAACTAGGTATGGCTAGCATCCACAGAGAGGGATACCATTCATCGTTTGTTTTACTGAGACTTGTTACTTCACTCAGCATGATGTCTTCTAGCTCCAGCATTTTCCTGCAAAGCTCATGATTTGTCTTTTCTTTACTTGCTGCATAGAACTCCACTGTGTAGATTGTACCACATTGTCTCTATCCACTCTTCAGTTGAGGGACTTTGGGGTTGTTCCAGCTCTTTGCTATTGTGAAGAGAGCTGAAATAAACATGGCCTGCAGTATCTCGTGGTGGGGTGAGCCTTGAGGGAAGAATGCCTAGGAGTGTATGGCTGGGTCGGGTGGCAAGTTCATTCCAAGTCTTCCAAGGGTTCTCCACACTGCTTTGCATTGTGGCTGTATGAGTTTAATTCCCACCAGCAGTGGATGAGTGTTTCCCCTTCCCACAACCTCTCCAGCACTTGGTATCATGGTTTTCTTGATCCTAGTCAGTCTTATTGGAGTAAGATGATATCTAAAGTGGTTTTGGATTTGCATTTCCTAATGATTAGTGATTGAACACTTAAGGTGTTTCCGCACATCTCTAATTCCCACTTGTGAAGTCTCTTCAGCTCTTTGCTCCATCTATGAGTGGGTCATTTTGTTTTCTTTCTTCTTTGTTTTTGAGTAGTTATATATTCTGGAAATGAATGCTTTGTCAGATGTAGTCCAGGAAGGTTTTCCCCCACTCTGTGGGATTTCTCTCACTTCCTTGATTGTTTTCTTTTGATGTACAGAAGCTTTTGAGTTTATGAGGTCCATTTGTCAATGTCTACCTAATTCTTGCACAGCTGCTGTCTATTTAGGAAGCTTTTCCTATGCCTATGTTTGTAGTCTGCTGCCAACTTTTTCTTCTCATCACCTTCAGATTTGGGTTTCACATTAGGGTCTTTAATCATCTGGAGTCACTTTGTACAGGGTGAGAGGTAGGGGTTTAATTTCATTCCATGGTAGTAATTAAGTCCGGTATTAATTAATTAATTAATTCCAATGTATTTATTGCAATGCCACAGAGGTCAGAAGAAAGAGTTGGAATCCTAAATGGAGTTATGTGTGTTGCCTTCATAAGGCACTGTGATGACAACATGCAAGCAGGCACCTAGCCATCTGTCCAGTGCCCCCTTGTTAAAGGTACCATTTTATTGATTTTTGTGGATTTCATGACAATGATCTTACCATATTTAGAAACACTTCCATATCTGTCCGACCCCCATATACTGGCCTAAGGAATGTTTATGCATTCTATGAATAAAGGTTAAAGCTTATCTCGTCAAGATTGGCACCCCAGATGTGTGAGTTCCTCCACTGGNTTTAATTTCTCTGCATAGGTCTGCAATTATTCCTCTAAGGTCTTTTCTGGGGTCACCTCCAGGGGTATTCGATTGTAGCTGTCTCCTACAGGGTTGATAGAGCTTGGTGCGGAATTATCCTGCACCTTCCCCATGTTGTCTCTTCATCATGTCCCTGGCATGTGGGTTTCCCTTTTGTGATTCAAATCTCAAATGCCTGTTCAGTGTGTTGAAGGCTGAAAGCTTGTTTTATTTTGGTTGCCTCCTTCCAATGCTTTTTTCCCCCCTTCCTTCCCTCCTCCTTGTTTATGGAGTGTTGACTTGTCTAGGTTTCAGACTTTCACTTTTGTTTATGTATTGGATACTGGCAGTCTCTTCCTTTCCTGTTCTGAATGTTCTCCTAATCCACTGGACACTCTCTCCTCAATTCCATTTGTTGGCGAGGAGGGGTAGGGGGCAGGGTGTATTCCTGCCTTAGCCACACCCTTGTACCTGCCTGAGGCAGTGGCGGGCTGCTCCTGACCCCTGGCGCAGGACCAGACTGTGACACCTGAGCCTGACCCAGGAACTCTTCCCACT
Source organism: Rhizomys pruinosus (assembly GCA_009823505.1). Taxonomy (NCBI): domain Eukaryota; kingdom Metazoa; phylum Chordata; class Mammalia; order Rodentia; family Spalacidae; genus Rhizomys; species Rhizomys pruinosus. The sequence goes on along the minus strand of VZQC01004674.1, from coordinate 133,172 downwards.
TCCTACTACTAGGGTGGGGCCATCCAGCCAGGCACCCATGCTCTGGTGGGGCTTAGGGGTCCAATCTAGGTCCACCAGCCACTGGCCCCTCTGCCACAACTGAGCAAATCCGTTAAATTGTCCAGCACCCGTGGGCCAATGCCCTAAGTTTTTACCTGCCTGGAGCAGTGGCAGGCTGCTCCTGACCTCTGGCACAGGACCAGACTTTGGCGCTTGAGCCTGACCCAAACCCAGGACCTCTTCCCAAGTTTTGTAACGTAATTTTTTGGCTATTTTTTTGTCTTGTGATAATCTTTAGATATGAGTATGGTTTCTTTTTAACTTATAAGAATTCTTTCATTTTGATTAGTTTCTTCTTTAACCTGGTTCTAACATTTTCTCCTTTGTTTGAAACAATGATTGTGTTTAATAGTGTGGAGGCCCTTGGAAAATAATGGGCTCTTAAGGGGGTGAGAAGCATTCCTACAGGGCTAGGAAAGTTCATCCTGACCTCAGGTAGCTCTTGGAGCTAATAATACAGGGTTAGACGGTATTCTTGTGGTTAAGGTAATCATGGGAACCAGACCTGCTTTAATTAGAGAGATGCTCCTGGACGGTTAAATATTTCCTTTCTTCCATCTATCGTGGTCCTCATAATACCATCCTAACAAATATTCTAAAGTCTGCCTAGAAATAGGTGGTGTCAATTTAAGTTAGTTCCCTGTAATTTTTTTTTAATTTTTATTTATTACTGTATGTGTAGGAATGTACTGTCTGCATACAGGTTCATGCACCCATGTCGTGCAATGCTGTGGAGGTCAGAAGATGGTGTTGGATTCCCCTGGAACTGGAGTTCTCCTGGAAATGGAGTTTCAGATGGTTCTCGGCTGCCATGTGGGTGCTGGGGATCGAACCCGGGTCCTCTGCAAGAGCGGTTGCATCTCTTAACCACTAGGCCATATCTCCAGCCCAGTTCCCTGTAATTTAAGGGGCATCTAAAGTCTATTTCCTATAATGAAAGCTGGACCATTCTTAGTCATAATTGTGGGCTGGATTTTCCCAGGGACCATTTTATTAGTTAATTTAAGAAACTCCTTAACCTTATTTGGATTATAAGGTACAAATAACTTTTGCTGCTATTGCAGTTGGTCCCATGGGTTTATATCTTTGTAGGATTTTTCTGGTACTTTAATCAAAGCTTGGAGGACAGGCGTAAAGTTTATGGGAGGCACCTTCCCTGGAAACTCATGCATGTCCAATTACAACTCGGATTTCCTGGAACTGCAAAGGACTTAGAGAGACCATGTCCCAGGACTGCAATAACAGAGCAGATGATAATAATCAGCAAAGTACAATCAGGATCTTAAATAGGCCAAGAGCACATTCCACCCCAGGAGGCAAACTTCCTTGAAGCCTGCGCCTCCATCTGGTGAGCGAGTCACGCAGACTCCACTGGGGACGGCGTGACATAGACTCATAATGTCAGCACTCTGGAAACTGAGGAAAGAGAATCACCATGCCTTCAAGGCCAATAGTTACCTACTAGAAGGCACATCATTGAAATGGATAGAAAAAGCACCAGGAAGTAGTTCTTTCTCTCCTTGCTGAGATAAAACACCTGACAAGAAACTTAAAAGGATAACAGGCGAAGCATATATTTTGGCTTATAGTGTAAGAAGGGATTCAGCCCATCTGGGAGGGGAAGCATGGCTAGCTGTGTACATAGCCCAGCAATCAGAAAGCAGGCCTTAACAGGAGTGGAGGAAGATCCATTAGATTACACCATTGGGATGACACAGTCTCCGGACCTCCTAAAGCAGGCACTCATCCTCTTGTAGTTTCAGCTCTCTATGACATGAATAAACTCCGTCCTTACAAGTTCATCATCAGTGCTGTCACTGGGACAGACTGTCGGTGTCATAATGTCTACCAGGATATGCACAGGCCCAAGCCTAACTATAGCTTTTTTGACACCATTCCTTCACATGAAATCAACCCAGGGTATTGGCTCAATCATAAAAGCCTCTTACAAGCAAAAGGACCATGTGACGCTGCTTGTACATGGAATTATCCCATCAAGTTTACATCAATAATTGCACTCAAGCTGCAAGGTCTATTTCCATTGAAGGAGAGTGAGAAAGGACACAGGCAGATAGGCAAAGTCAGAGCAGGTTAATTAAGATGGCAACAGCTTGTTCCCCTAAGACACTGCAGTGGAGGGAGGCAGGAAAGAAGAGTGCAGCAGAGTGGACATCCAAGGAGGACCAACAAGGAGAAAGGAAAAGGGAGGATCCAGTGACCATATAAGACCCTGCAGCCAATGCCTGCTCAGTGCACGATCAGCTCCAGGACCCCTCCCTGTCCAGAGGGAGGTGTTTCTTTCTCAAATACAGCTGCTGTTTCTGCTTTCTTCATGTTTTGGCTTTTCCGTCTCTCCCAGACAGTCAATCCTTTGCCTGTCTCATGAATGACCTTGCCTATTCCCTTGATGACCACCCAAACCCCCTATACCATGGGTTCATCTGGCCTCCTCCAGAAGTTCATGAACACTGCTCCTGTGAGCCTATTGGAGATCTCCATTGACTTTCTGATGAGGATCAGGTAAAATCCACCCTCACACACATCCAGACCCCAGTGAACATCCAAGACCCTCCTTTCTGGGATCTAACATATAAATTTAAATTTTATATGGTCTTTCTTTTACCCACTCTGTGTCCTACAGAACACCATAGCCTGGTTCAGGACACTCATTCTGAGCCTGTTCTTCAAGGGAGTTCTATGAAAATATTCCTGGACCAAGGCTAAACGCTCATAAGATTTGCCACCCACATCTTTGCTCCAGTTGCTAAGGCTGCCTACCCGCTCTCAGAAAAATGCTGACATCACTGGACTCCACACTAGGTCTGGGCATCTTAACTGCCTGATTACTGCTGCCACACTCCTTACCTGCTATATTAAAATCCCATTACTGTGTCACTTTTAACCAGTAGATATCCTTTTATTCTGGGTCCTACCTGAAACATGAATAAGGTTTATGAGGAGAAAGGGCCTTGGGACCACTATCAGACCTAGTGGTATGAAGAACATTAGACAGAAAATGGTACAATCGACAAGAAAGGCTAAACATGGTGAGGGCCTGAAAGAGAAGGAAAGCTCCCCTTCACACCTGCATAGCAGGCTGGAGAGATGGTTCATGGTTACCAGATGTACTTACAGATGACCTGAGTTTGATTCCCACCAGCCACATGGGGCAACTGAAAAAATACATAACTCCAGTTTCAGGTGGATCTCTTATCCTCTGGCCACTGTGGACACTGATGTTCATGTTCACACACATGTATAATGAATAATAAAATAATTCTTAAAAAATTAAGGGGGCTGCAGAGATAGCCTAGCAATTAAGAGCATCGACTGCTCTTGCAGAGGACCTGGGTTTGATCCCCATCACCCACATGGGGGCTGAGAATCGTCTGTAACTCCAATTCCAGGAGAACTCCAGTTCCAGGAGAATCCAACACCCTCTCTGACCTCCGTGGCATTCCATGACACTGGTGCACAGACCTACATGCAGACAGTACATTCATACACGTACAAAAAACAAAATTATTAAAAAACAAACAGCAATCCACAACCAGAAGATGGCCTTCACTTAGACTAGGAATAAGTGAAATGGGGATGGAGGGTGCAGGAGGAACCAATGAAATGGATGGAGGTGGGAGGCCAAAAGGAACCTCTTCAAGGAAAGACCACACAGCCATGCTCAGAGCACATTCACAGAAAATTCTCTTGAACAAGGTCAAGAACAAAGGAAATATCAGACACTGCAGTTTCACATCACCAGATTTAGTAAAAGGTAGTTTACATGACAAACAGCACTGTGAAACCAGGTTCCCAAAACTGAAGAGCTGTCCAGTCAGAGCACGGATTGCTTCTTAACTCTGTCCAGAGAGCAGCAGCATCTGCAGCCGTCAAGGTTTATTTCAGCAGGAGAGAAAGCAAACGTGGAAAGTAAGGACACACTGCAGAGTGGAGGGCGCCCAGACATGAGGGGCAGCAACAAGGGGCTTCCTAACTGTGCAGACTTGTCAGTGCTGCTCCACATTTCTCCTCCCCTTGCCCAGACCTGGGTAAGGAGTGGTCCCTTTCTGGAATAGTCAGAGGCTTATTTTAAAAACATTTTACTCTAAACCCAGTGTTAAATTAGATGCAAGAACATGAAGAGAGCTGTAAAACGTCCAAGGACCATATCAGCACGTGATCCTCAGGGAGGAGCTTCCTAGGGCCATGGAACCTGCCCAGACTGGCTGCTGTCTTCCCCCACCAGCTCCTTTCTGCTCCTTAGAAAGCTTGTCCATCTCCTACCCAGCACCAAGGCCTCTTCCTTTCCTTCCCCAGTGCTCCCACCTTGACTTTGACTCTGCTGTTCCTTTTCCCATAACACTTGTCCACATCCCCAAAAAGCATGATCAGGCCCTGTGGACAGTGACCTACAATGAAGCCCCCCCCCCACAGGCTGAGCCTCCCACTCAGTGCCTGGCCCAGAAGCAGCTGCATCAGGAAATGCCACAGGCGGCACAGGAGTTGCACACTCTTATAACACATGTTATTTCTATGGATAAAAATGTCCAGCCGAACTGTGAAGGGGTGAACAATTGGTTAAATAGAGAAGAAAATGAGGAGAAGCATGGTTATTAGTTCCTGAAAACAGATAACACAAAATTACCTTTTGGGAATTTGACATTTGAGAAAAGGGCTTAAGACAGTGATGCACTCTTGAGGTGGAACAGCATTAGCTGTTTGTAGCAAACCACTGCATGAAGAGTTAACATGTCTTGCAACTTGGTGGCATGTGGCTTACTTCCACAGTTAATCTTCAATGAAAGGACAAAAGAACTATTTGATCACTGCAAGCAGTGTACTCAGAAGGCAAGCTTCTGGGAACTAAAATTATACCTCAAAAGGTACAAATTTAAAAATTTCCCTTAAAACAATAAATAATTGTCAGAAATGGATAGAAGTCAATGTGCTCAGACCTTCCGGAAGGATCCACTGTTGCTCTATTATTTCATCTAACTGAGGCTTAGTGGATTTTTCATCCTACAGCAAGAAGGTGACCTTGATCAGTAAGCAACTTGTGGGCTGCTGAGATATGCTTTACTCCTGTGGCTAACTCGGCTGACAAGGTAGGATAAAGATAAGGTGCCAAGAATCAAGTGTCCACCCACTTCTGTGCCCACGTGCACATGATGCCCACTGTACCATAGGAATGGTGTCAGGTGAGCAGAGATCTTAGGTGAGATCTTATAAAGGGCATGCTGATTATTAAGGGAAACTTGGATGTTGGGTGTGATGAAGGCCGTGGTGCATGTGTAGGTCAAGTTAGCTGACAGAAGAGGATTGCTTTCTCCATGGGAACTAGGAGGAATCTGGGAAGTTCAAACATGTACCATAACTAACTGAGCCATCTTCATGTCCCCTCCATCTTATTTATTGACACAGGGTCTCTGCCTGAACCATGATTTCACCAGTTCAGCTGAACTAGCAGCCCATCAAGCTTCAGGCATCCGGTAGTCTCCACCCCCACACTGTGCACAGTTATGGGAGGCATGTGCACAGTGCTCAGCTTTTTCCTTAGTCTCTGGCCCTCATGATTCTGCGATAAGCACTTTACCAGGTCAGCCATTTCCTCAACCCTAAAGGTGAGGGGTTTGGGTTTTTTTTTTTTTAATTTTTATTAACTATGCTGAAAGTAAACCATCTTTCAGGCTTGTACTTTATCTTGGATTGGATATATTGGAGTGTGCTTGCCAGCTTTATTTTCAACTTGACATAGGGTTGAGGGAGCCTGGGGCCATGTCTATGGGGTATTTTCTTGATTGTTGTGTGATGTGGGAGGGTTCAGCCCACTCTGGGCTCTTCTTCCCCTGGGAGTTTGTTCTATATTGTATCAGAAATTGGACTGAGCATGGGCCAGGTGAGCAAGTCAGTAAGCACTGTTCTGCATGGCTTGAGTGTCAGATCCTGCCTCCAGGTTCCTGCCCTGAGTTCCCACCTAATCTACTAAATCCCATGTCATTGCACGTAACCTTCTCTTGGTTCTGTTCCTTTTCAGTACTCTTTGTTTTATAGCTTCTGTTAACAGAGTGGGTTGTGGTAGAGAAAGAGAAATAATGGTCATAATTTTCCATTTGCCAAATTCTCCTGCAGGTCCTGAATCCCCCATATTTGGTCAGGTCACCACGTATACTGCACCAGAGAAATAAATTCCTTTGAACATAAACAGTTTCTAAGTGTCTGTTACAAAATGTCTTCCACACAATGGAGAAAAGACAGGATCTTCAGGAAGTGGTGTTGGCAAAACTGGGTCACCACTTGTAGAAGAATGAAATTAACCCCCTACCTCTCACCCTTACAAAAGTGAACTCCAGATGTATTAAAGACCTTAATGTGAAACCCTAAACTCTGAAGGTGATAGAAGAAAAGTTGGCAGCAGACTACAAGACATATGCATAGGAAAAGGCTTCCTAAATCAGACAGCAGCTGTGCAAGAATTAAGGTGGACAATTGACAAATGAGACCTCATTAAACTCAAAAGCTTCTGTACATCAAAAGAAACAATCAAGGAAGTGAAGAGAAATCCCACAGAGTGGGAGGAAAACTTCACTGCAGATACATCTGACAAAGCATTGATTTCCAGAATATATAAACTACTCAAAAAACAAAGAAGAAAGAAAACAAATGACCCACTCAATAGATGGAGCAAAGAGCTGAACAGAGACTTCACAAGTGAGGAATTAGAGATGGCTGAGAAACACCTTAAGAAGTGTTCAACATCACTAATCATTAAGGAAATGCAAATCAAAACCACTTTAAGATATCATCTTACTCCAATAAGACTGGCTAGGATCAAGAAAACAAATGATACCAAGTGCTGGAGAGGTTGTGGGGAAAGGGGAACACTCATCCACTGCTGGTGGGAATGTAAACTCGTACAGCCACTATGGAAAGCAGTGTGGAGAACCCTTGGAAGACTTGGAATGAACTTGCCACCCGACCCAGCCATACCACTCCTGGGCATGTACCCTCAAGACTTACGCCACCACAGAGATACATGCACGGCCATGTTTATTTCAGCTCTCTTCACAATAGCAAGGAGCTGGAACCAACCTAAATGCCCCTCAACTGACGAGTGGATAGAGAAAATGTGGTACATCTACACAATGGAGTTCTATGCAGCAGTAAAGAAAGACGACATCACGAGCTTTGCAGGAAAATGGCTGGAGCTAGAGGACATCATGCTGAGTGAAGTAACACAGTCCCAGAAAAACAAACGACGAATGGTATCCCTCATCTGTGGATGCTAGTGCCAATTACCCAGTTGTAAGTATTTCTTGTGTAGGGCCCCCTGAGCTTCTGTACAAAGCAGTTGGACATAATGCATTTTGGAAACAACAACAACAACAGAAAATACTGCATCAAAGAACTGACTGAAACAGTGAACTTCTGCTCAAAACAGTCAACGTCCCCATGGAAAATATTGAGAAAGACTAAGAGATGGAAAGCATGTTTGGCAGAATGCACGAGCTCTGNATCTTGGGCTCCCTTGGTGATGAACTGTAAACCAGGAGATGTAAGCTGAATAAACCCTTTCCTCCCCAAGTTGGTGTTGGTCAGAGTGTTTTGTCACAGTAATGGAAGACAAACTAGGACAGAAATTGGTACCAGAAGAGTCTGCTGTGACACACCTGACCTTGGTGCTTGGGGGAAGGATTTTGGAGGCTTTTGGAACTTTGGGCTGGGAAGATCATTGAATGCCTAAAGATCATTGCTGTGGAGCTTGGAGCAGTTTTGCTGAAGGAGTTGTAGAAGATGGAGACCTGGCTTGTGATGTTTTTAGTTTCAAACGGGAGCAGAGATCATCAGGACTGTGTAATCCATGGGTTCTGGTCATCTGGGGCTGAAGAATCAGCTGTAAGTAACAAGAGACCAGAACCTGAAGTGAAAGCTTTGTTCTACTGGGACAATTGATGCTGGTTAGCTGGGGCTGAAAAATCAGCTGTAAGTAACAAGAGACCAGCATCACTGTGGTGAAATCTTCTGGGAAGAATTTCTTCAGGGTCAGCACACAGAACCTATGTTCCAGAAGGGCCCGAGCCTCCATGTCAAGCCAGAAGCAGAACTTGGTAATGTGTAAGAGTCTCCTATATGGTTCTGGTGTTGAAATTTGAGGGGGTCACAGAGAGCAGCCAAGGGTTGGCACTGTGAGAGGTCAGGAAAGACTACTGTTGGAAGTGCACCTCGGTTGCAGTGGAGACCCCAGGATTGCAGGGGTCATGTAAAGAAGCTGAGGCTTTGCACCAGGAGAGGTCAGAAGAGACCATTGGTGAAGGTGCTGCCTCAGTTTCAGTGGCGACCCCAGCTTTTTGGAGATGCCAGGTGCCACACCAACTCCAGTGACGTCTGTGTGAGCAATGACGAAAGTCATAATAATGGATGAGGAGATACGTGCCTCACGAGGCTAGGCTCCCTGGTGGTCAGTGGCAGAGTACTTGGCCTCAGCCTCCAAGATCACGACGCACTACAAAGATGTTATGCTTTATGAGTGTTGGACTTTGTTCACTATCTTTTGACTCTCTTCCTGAGCTCAGCACAATCTCAGTCCCAGACAAAAAACAGTTAAATGTGTCTGGAAATAAATCAGGCAAACAGAAGCCTCATGAACCTAAGTAAAATCATACAGAGATACAGCATTTAAAGGCTCCTTTGTCCTAAAAATATATTGTAAACATTACACTGAGTGAGATCATAGGTTAGTTACAAATAATAAAAGTGTTCTTCCAAATTTAATAAAAATAAGACTCGGTCCTTTAAGCAGAAAGCTACATCTAATAAAATTAGTAAGATAAAGTTTAGTTACAGTTATGCATATTAAAGTGTAACACTTAGTTAGAGGCACGTGGCGGGGTTTTCTCCTTTAAGAAAAACATTGTGGGCTTGAGAGATAGCCTAGTGGTTAAGAGCACCAACGCTCTTGCAGAGGACCCGGGCTCGATCCCCAGCACACACATGGCGGCTGAGAACCATCTATAACTCTAATTCCAGGAGAACTCCAGTTCCAGGGGAACCCGAGACCCTCTTCTGACCTCCGCGGCATTGCACGACATGGGGGCACAGACCTGCATGCAGACAGTACATTCATACACATGCAAAAATAAATAATAATAAAAAAATTTTTTTAAAGTATTAAAAAAAGAAAAAGATTGTGTAATTAATTAAGAGCTAATTAAAAGGCCCTTTCAGGCTTGTGGCTTGAATCACAACCTGGAGATAACTAGCAGGCTTGGGAAAATTCTAGCCCCAGGAAGGATGAGAAACATCAAATTAAAACTTCATAAGAACAAAAACTGTTTATGGCTTGTGATTTTAAGACTGCTGTTTTATTGCTTATCTCCCCTATCAGGACAGTATGCACAGTATACTGCCAGTAAACTTCCATTGATGTGTAAATTTTATCTGACTTGCTGGCCTTGTAACCCAGGTGTGATTTCCTCTGGCAATAAGCCTTTAGTTCTCAAGGAGGTGCAAATCCCCTGCCTGCCACCTCAACCCTTCCCCCTCTGCCTGCTTTCTCAGCCCGCTTTTTCTGCTTGCAATATAAAAACTTGACTTGACCTCAGTAAAGATGCACTAGATTCAAAACTCTCTCTCTGGTGTCGTGTCCAATTATTTCGCCTAATCTGTGCCCTCCTGTACAAGACTCTGATTTCCCGCAGGTGGAAAAAAATCCGACTGGGTTAGTCTCTGGCACCAGGACCATGGGACGACCACCAAGAACAGTGGCAGGTGTGGAATGGAGTCAGCCTGGGTCTGAGAGATGAGCTGTGTCTCCGAGTCGGAGAGGGGGAGCTGCTGAAACCCTTTGGAGCCCAGAAGATCGTGAGTGAATCCCAGGTGTCCAGCCTTGAGCTACTTGCTGGACTTAGGTTTTGTTTGAGAGTGCCTGATTCTTCCCTTTGAAATAAGACAGTACTTGTTTTGGATTTTACAGCAGCCCACAGTTAAGAGACTTTTAATAGACTGAACTTTTAAGCGTTTGGACATTTTAAGGACTGTGGGGCTTTTAAGGATGTTAATGTTAACATCATATTTGGGGATAAGAACTGGAAAGTTGGTGGTTTTAATAGTGATGTGTTTTTGTGTGTCCGAAAAGTTGACAAGGGATCAATAGTGTTGGATAGCTTTAGTATCAACTTGACACACCTTGGGTTGAGGGAAGCCTCATTTGGGGAATTGGCTCCAATTGGATTGTGCCTGTGGCTCCATCTGTGGAGTATTGTCTTGATGTGGAGTGGGGGCGGGGACCCACCCACATGTAATTAGTGCACCCTGGCAAGGTAGTTGTGGTAAGGTATAAAGGGTGGCAGCTGGGCATAAGCCAGAAAAGCAAGCCAGTGAACAACATACCTCCATGGCCCCTGGTTGCTTCACTCCCTGCTCAGGTTCCTGCCCCTGAGTTCCTGTCTTGGGCTGCCTTGGTGAATGACTGTGACCCCAGGAGATGTAAGCTGATAAACCCTTTCCTCCCCAAGTTGGTGTTGGTCAGAGTGTTTTTGTCAAAAGCAATGGAAGACAAACTAGGAAACAACAATCTATGTCTTTTGATTGGGATTTAGTCCATTAATATTTAAGTTATGACTGTAAGGTTTTGTGTTGCTTCCTTTTGTCTTATCCATTTGCAGTTTGGGTTTTAGCTTACTACTTCTGCAGTTATGTTTTATTGATTTCTCTTTCTAGGATTGCCTGGGGTTTGTTGCTCCTTTTCTTCCTGTCCTTTTGAATTGCTTCAAGTATTCTCTGGAGGGTTTGGTTTTTTCTGGACATGTATTCTTTCATTGTTTATGTCATGAAAGTTTTTCTTCTTCTCCTTCAAACTTAATATGACTATTTTTGCTGTATAGTAACCTGGTTGGCAATCTATTGTTCCTTTAAGCAACTGGGAGATGCTTTGCTCCAGTTCTTCCTTGCTTTCATAGTTTGTCTGAGAAGTCAAGTTTGTAATTTCTGATGAGGTTTCCCTTATAGGTTCGCTTGTTTTTCTCTTCGTGGGCTTTAAGGATTTTGTCTTTGTTTTGCGGTGTTCTAGCATTTTAACTATGATGGGATGGAGAACTTCATTTCTGATCTTGTCTTTTGGAGTTCTATGTGCTTCCTTGTATTGATATTGTTTGTTCTTGTTTAGTTTGGAAGTTTTCGATCTATTATCTGTTGAAGATCTGATCAATCCATTCTCTTGGGATTCTTCCCTTCCTCTCTATATGATGGGAGGTTTGATTCTTTTCAATAGTGTCCCACAGTTCCTGGTATGTTCCACTTTTGTGGTATTTTTCCAAATTTGTCGTTTTGTGTATTTTTAAATTTTTCATAATCTTTCCTTGAGGTTTTTAGTTGTTCTGTGTTATCTTCCAGGTCTGATATTCTTTGTTCTGCTTCCTCCATTCTGCTTCTGAGGCTTTTTCCATTCCTTTCCTCTTGATTGGATGAGTGTTTGATTTCCTTTTTCATTTCCTCTTCTGATTTCTTTAGTATTTCTACTTCTTTTTGGAGCGTCTCAATCTCTTCCTGTAGCTCTTTGCTTCACTGGTTGGTTTCCTTATCTTTTTCAGCATGGGATCTTTTCAGTGTTTCCAGTTCCTTCTGGAGTTTGTCATTCTCTCTCTCTCTAGGTCCTTCTTGAATTCTTCATTCTTTTCTTAGTTCTTTCATTTGCTCTTTATAATCTTGTAGTTCTTTAAAAATGTTCCCAATTGTGTTTCTGATATCTGTGTCCTGAGCCATCCCCAGAGGGATCCCACTGTAGGAATCTTCCATACGGTGGGTAGAGTTTGGTGTGGGATTATCCTGCCCCTTTCCTGTGTTGTCTCCTCTTCGTGTTCCTGGCATATGAGCTTCTCCTTGCCTATATTCCAATGTAAGTCCTAAATGCCTCTTCACTGTGTTGAAAGCTTGCTTTGCTTGCCTCCTTCAGATGCCTTCGTAATCCCAGTTGTGGGGGAGGGAGATGTGTGAGTGGGCTCTTAAGCTGGAGCCCTGGCACCTGCGCTTGCCTCAGCTGGTCTCGGGAGATCTCAGATCTCAAGACTCACACAGCACTACCTTTTATACCAGCTGGGAGGATAACTCTGCCTCCACAGCTACAAAAGCCAATTAAGCCAAAAACAACTGGATTAACGGATTAACTATATTAAATCAATGAACAGTCAGCCTTGCTGAAGCACCCAGCTGCTGCCTACCTACCTGCGCTTGCCTCAGCTGGTCTCAGGAGATCTCAGATCCATACTCTTTGTTTTATAGTTTCTGGTAACACAGTGGGTTGTGGTAGAGAAACAGAAATAATGGTGATAATTGTCCACTTGCCAAGTTCTCCTGCAGGTGCACAATCCCCATCATTTGGTAGGGTCACCACATATATTGCACCAGAGAAATTAACTCCTTTGAATAAAAACAGTTTCTAATTATCTGTTACAAAATGTCTTACATCTCAATAAACTGATTAGTTTAAATTATTTTCCAAACAGAACTGTCCCTGGGACAGTTACTCCTCCATTTTGAAATAGCAGTATATAATCTCTGCCATTGAAATGTGTAACATGTTTTCAGGATATTACCTTGGATGTCAGAAGAAAATTCAGACTTCTAATTAATGTTTGGAATATTAAGGACTATGGAGCCTTTTTACTTTCCTTCTTTTCTTTTTTCTTTTTTTTGACACAGAATCTCCCTGTAGCTCCACCTGACCTGGAATTTACAATGTTTTTGATCTCATAGAGATCTGCCTACCTCTGCCTCATGAGTGCTGGGATTAAAGGCAAATGCCACCATCTCTGGCCAACTTTTGCAGCTGTAAAGCATGCAGTTTACATTATTAGACAGCCATGAACCTACAAGGGCCAAATTTAAAATGTTTTGCATTGAGTGAAAAATATTTCCTTAAGTTCCTTTTTTGAAAATTTATCCATCAGATTAGGGGATATCATGCAGTGAAGCCTAGGTTGAAGAATGGTGTTATCTAGACCAAGCCTTCAGATTAGGGGAGACCGTGCAGTGAAGCCTAGGTTGAAGATTGGTGTTATCTAGACCAAGCCTTCAGATTAGGGGAGACCGTGCAGTGAAGCCTAGGTTGAAGACTGGTGTTATCTAGACCAAGCCTTCAGATTAGGGGAGACCGTGCAGTGAAGCCTAGGTTGAAGACTGGTGTTATCTAGACCAAGCCTTCAGATTAGGGGAGACCGTGCAGTGAAGCCTAGGTTGAAGACTGGTGTTATCTAGACCAAGCCTTCAGATTAGGGGAGACCGTGCAGTGAAGCCTAGGTTGAAGACTGGTGTTATCTAGACCAAGCCTTCAGATTAGGGGAGACCGTGCAGTGAAGCCTAGGTTGAAGACTGGTGTTATCTAGACCAAGCCTTCAGATTAGGGGAGACCGTGCAGTGAAGCCTAGGTTGAAGACTGGTGTTATCTAGACCAAGCCTTCAGATTAGGGGAGACCGTGCAGTGAAGCCTAGGTTGAAGACTGGTGTTATCTAGACCAAGCCTTCAGATTAGGGGAGACCGTGCAGTGAAGCCTAGGTTGAAGACTGGTGTTATCTAGACCAAGCCTTCTGCTGCTTTTCTTGCTGACAATTTGTGCTCTCTGCTCCCTACTGTGGTCACAATGTCACCAGCTGCTTTCTGTTCCTTCCACATTGACTTCTACACAGTAACGGGCAATATCTCTCAAACCGTAGCTAAAATAAACCCTATCCTACAATGATTCTGGTCAGCTTTTTTATCACAACCATGAGAAATGTAACTAATGCAAAATAATTTGTTTGCTTGGAGCTGTCCATCCACACACCTCTTCTCACCTGTGGTATTGAGATTCAGCTGTCACCTTGACCCACATCTAGAGTCACCTGGGAAGAGGCACTGCAAATGAGGAATTTCCAGTTCAGACTGGTCTGGGACCATCTCTTTGAGGCATTTTCTTTTTCTTTTCTGTCTTTCTGGTTTTTTGAGACACGATCTCCCTATAAAGCCCAGAGCCCTGAAACTCACTCTGTAGACCAGACTGGCCTTGATCTTGCAGAGAGCCTCCTCCCAAGTGCTGGGATTAAAGGTGTGCACCACCACCACCACCAGCATGAGCCATCTTCTTAATTGCCAGTTGGTATGTGGGGGCCCAGCCCACTGTGTACAGTGCCAATCCTAGGCAGATAAGCCTGGGTTGTGTAAGAAAGGTAGCTGAGCAAGCCAGGTGAAGCGAACTAGCAAGCAGCCCTCCTCCATTGGTCTCTGCATCAGTGTCTGTCTCCAGTTTTCTATCTTGTGTTCTGGATTGGCCTCTGACAGAGAATGGGCTGTCTGTTCCAGATGGTGTCTGCACAGCAGACAGAACCATGTACAATCCAGGTCATAGACTTCTCTTCCTCAGTCAAGTCACTGATGCTGAGTCCCCATTGCAAGTCCAAAGAAGCTAGCATGTCAATGACTAGACAATTCAACCATTTCATTTATTCTCAGACTTCTGGCCATCTGAATAAAGCACCAAGTGTAGATTTAGTTCCTTAGTCACTCATTTCTTTTTGTGGTGGACAGCACCATCTGCTGAATTCTGCCTATGTGTTCTGAAGACCATTAAGGTACAGCATCCAGAATATCTAGGAAGTTATTGTGAGACTAAGAATTTCCATGGGTGACAGGGACTGAGGTTTCCACCACTTCTAGACTGAGAAACTGCCTAATTTAAGTCAAAGGATTTCATGTGAGGATTCTCCTTTCCATCTCCCAGCACTTCCCATCACTATAGCCATTTATTTAAAGGTATGTTCCATCTTTTTAGTGTCTGTTTTATTTCAGAACTGTTAGAATAAAAGACTCAGAATTTGTGTTTAAAATAGAATATATTGTTATATTTGTCAAATAATGCTGTATATAAAACTCTGATGGCGTTGGGTGTGAAGGTGTGCACCTTTAATCCTAGCACTTGGGAGGCAGAGGCAGGCGGATCTTTGTGAGTTCAAAGCCAGCCCAGTCTACAGAGTGAGTTCCAGGACAGCTGGGGCTACAGGGAGACCCTGTCTCGAAAAGACAAAAAAACCCAAACAAACCATAAAACAAAAAACAAAAACAAAACACACACACACACACACACACACACACACACACACACACACACAAAACCCAACACACTCTGATGGGTACAGGTTGTCAAAATCTCATGAGATTAAAACAATCTTGGTGCAAGTCTCTATTTCCCTTGCCCCCCCCTTCATGCCCTCTTCCACTTTCACTCTGCATGCTCTTTCACTCTTTATTCTCACTCCCCCCCAGGCTGTTGGGTTTTCATCCAAGGGTGCATTTCCTCTTATTTCCCTAATAAAGCCTGCCTCCTGTTAATTTAGATCGACTCAGCCTCCTCTCATCTGGGAAATCTAACATCTTGATGGTCCCACCGAGATGGGGATTGAACCCCCAGCCCGATGGACCCAGAGTCCACTGGAAATTTGAGAATACCCTTTACCCTTCCCAATGCACCCAGCTTCTGACCTAAGCTCCAGAACAACAGCATCCTGAGTCCTTCGTTCACTGTATATCTCTGGACAAGGTGCTCAGCTCTGTAGGTTCAGCGCCCAGGCTAGGTTGTGCCTTCCTGGGAAGAAGAGCTTCTGTGCAAAGAAGGCTTCAAGCTCCTTGAGGAGGAGGAAGAGAAGGAGGAGGAGGAAGAGAAGGAGGAGAACAGAAAGCAGTGGCACACTACCAATAGACTGAGGCCCCAGGAATCCAGGATCCAGGGGTTGTCTGCTCAGAGGCCAGAACCTGGGAGGTCAGGAAGGCAGCCAGGGTTTCAAGACTTGTCTGCTCACAGGCCAGAAACACATCAACCAAGAACAAGGCTATGGAACACAGTGAGATGGGTGATGCCCCAGCTGGCTCTGAGATGTCCCAGAAACTGGGAAAGTGCAGGGATTAGGAATGGGGGTGGGAGTGGAAGGGGGGTGGTGAACAGGAGAGGGAGGAAGGGTCCTGGGTTCTTCAGGGTGTGAGATCTGGCTTCATAGACTAGCTTGTTAAAGAGCAGGCCTGGGTTCTCACACAAGCCTTAGCGTGTCTGACTGGGAAAACCAGATCTCTGCAGAACGTGGGTCCCTAGTTCCAATATTATGACCTAAGGTGGTCTGGCTAGGTGACAAGGACATAGGAGGCCATTGTGAATTGACTGTGGATATGAGCCATCCTATGCTTGGGAGGAAGAACAGGAAGTGTCCACTGAGTTTACCAAGAGAGCAGGACCTGCTCTGTTAGGACAGGAGTAAGCGTGCTTAAATGCAAATCTCTTCTGAGTTCAGGGGCTGGAGAGATGGCTCAGCAGTTAAGAGCGCCAACTGCTCTTGCAGAGGATCCGAGGCCTTTGATTCCCAGCACCCATGGCGGCTAAGAACTGTCTTTTACTCCAGTTCCAGGGGAATCCGACGACCTCTTCTGACCTCCCTGGTATTGCAAGACACGGGTGCACAGACCTGCATGCAGACAGTACACTCATACACATAAAAACAACAACAACAACAACAACAACAACAAATAAATAAATAAAGAGTCTATCAAATCTCAGTTCTGAGTTGAACCAGGCAGATACCTGGACCAGAAAGCTAGGATAGTTAGGACTGTGCTCCATTACTTCACTCCAATCTGTCACTCAGGCAGCAGAGGCAGACCGCTCCATCAGGGCTTCCGGACTGGCTGTCCAATCAGGAGCGCTGGTGGGCAATGGAGGCGGGCTCTTTCTGAGGCGTCCAGTCAGGTTCGGCTCTGTAGGTTGAGCTCCACAGCAGAGCGAGGCGCTGCTTGTGCCCCAGTGTTGGAGCGCTGCGACCTGAGTTGCTGCGTGGAGCCAAGGAGAGCGCGGGAACCCGAAGCCGGCCATGGTGAGAGTGGGGCTGGCAGTCCTTAGACGGGAGCCGCTGCCGCTGGAGCCACCGGAGCGGGCTGGGCTGGGTCCTCCCTGGGCGGAGCGGGCAGCGGGACCGGCGCCCTGTGCGGTCCTGGCGACCAAGTTCTGGCTTGGCCGCCTGTGGCATTTCCTGCTGCAGCTGCTTCTGGGCCTGGCACTGAGCCGGAGGCTCCACCTGCATGTAGGTTTGTGCACCCGTGTTGTGTAATACCCCGAAGGTCAGAAGAGGGCGTCTGTTTCCCCTGGAACTGGAGTTAAAGACGGTTCTCAGCCGCCATGTGGGTGCTGGGAATCGAACCTGGGTCCTCTACAAGAGCAGTCGGCGCTGTTAACCACTAGGCCATCTCTCCAGCCCTAAGAGTAAAATGTTTTTTTTTGTTGTTGTTTGTTTTTTTTGTTGTTGTTGTTTTGTTTTGTTTTTTGGTCTTTTCGAGACAGGGTCTCCCTGTAACCCCAACTGACCTGGAATTCACTCTGTAGACCAGGCCTCACAAAGATCCGCCTGCCTCTGCCTCCCAAGTGCTAGGATTAAAGGCGTGCGCCACCACGCCCTGCTTGAGTAAAAAGTTTTTAAAATAAGCCTCTGGGGGCTGGAGAGATGGCCTACCGTTTAAGAGCGCTGACTGCTCTTGCAGAGGACCCGGGTTCGATCCCCAGCACCTACATGCAGGACACGAGTGCACAAACCTACATGCAGACAGTACATTCATACACATAAAAAATAAATAAATCAAAAAATAAATTTAAAAAAGAAGTGTTTAAAAAAATAAAATAAAATAAGCCTCTGACTATTCCAGGAAGGGACCACTCCTTACCCAGGTCCGGGCAAGGGGAGGAGAAACGTGGAGCAGCACTGACAAGTCTGCACAGTTAGAAGCCCCTTGTTGCTGCCCCTCATGTCTGGGCGCCCTCCGCTCTGCAGTGTGTCCTTACTTTCCACGTTTGCTTTCTCTCCTGCTGAAATAAACCTTGATGGCTACAGCTGCTGCTGTATGAATGTACTGTCTGCATGTAGGTTTGTGCATCCATATCAGGCAATGCCGGCGGAGGTCAGAAGAGGGCATCAGACTTCCCTGGAACTAGAGTTAAAGATGGTTCTTAGCCACCAGGTGGGTGCTGGGAATGTAACCAGGGTCCTCTGCAAGAGCAGTCACTGCTCTTAACTGCTGAGCCATTTCTCCAGCCCCCAGATACAGGTATTTTTAAGGCATAAACCACAATTGCCTTAAATCTAGCAATTTCTGGCTACATGAGGCCTTATCACAGGTTTTTGTTTTGTTTTGGTTTTTGGGTTTTTTTTGTCTTTTTGAGACAGGGTCTCCCTGCAGCCCCAGCTGTTCTGGAACTCACCTCCCAAATGCTGGGATTAAAGACCTGCACCACCACGCCTAGCCAAGGTTTATTTATTTATTTATTTTTTAACCTAACAACCCATCTTAGGTTCTGTTTAGCTAGAGGGGGATTAGAAGCAGAATGAACATTTGGTTAGGATTTACACAATGTATAGACGGGCAAGAATGGGCCAGGTGGGGCTGAGTTTAGCCTCCCTTTTTGTTTGTTTATCAAGACTCAGCTGATGGAGGGTGGGCCCTAGGTTCAGGATCCTGATGTCCTATGGTATGTGCCCTTAGTCTAAGACTGACTGCTAGGACCTTTTGAAATAACAGCCTGGTTGAAAATAATTTAAAATGGACTGAATTTTGTTTCTGCACTGTGACTTAACAGGAGTTAAAATTATAATACCTGCCTTCTGCCTGCTCTTTGTCCTGTAAGTTATGTTGAAGTACATCAAGTGATGTGAAACCTAAATGCAAAGCATTCCCTTTGTTCTTGGGATTGCTCTGGGGATCTCTTCTGTGAATGTCCTTTGAGGCTTGCTGTATGATCTTCCCTTGAAGGAGGTCTTTGGCCTCACACTGGGACTCCTTTCATCAGGTCTCTCTGTCTCTCACCTCTCCTCTCACTTATTTTTACTCTAAATGAAGTTGCCTACAAGTTATAGGTTTTTGTGGGTTTTTTTTTTGTCTTTTTGAGATAGGGTCTCCCTGTAGCCCCAGCTGTCCTGGAACTCACTCTGTAGACCAGGCTGGCCTTGAACTCACAGAGATCCACCTGCCTCTGCCTCCCAAGTTCTAAGATTAAAGGCGTGCACCACCATGCCCAGTGTAGGTTATATTTTTTTTAAAGATTCATTTTTTACAAAGGTAGGTGTGTCTATCTGTGTGTGTGTGTGTATGTCTACTCGTGAGTACAGTTGTCCATACTGGTTAGAGGATAAGAGATCCCCTTGGAACTGGAGTTACATGTTGTGAGTGACCTCATGTGGCTGGTGGGAATCAGAGTCAGGTCATCTGTAAGTCCACCTGGTAAGCACTGAGCCATCTCTCCAGTCCCCTCTCCAGGTTTAAAGGGAAGCCTTTCCTTCTCCTTAAGGCCCCCACCATGGTGGCCTCGCCCTGTATTGTAGCATTTGTTGTCTAATGTTCTTCCCACCTCTAGTCCCATCATAGTCTCAAAGGCCTGTGTGCTTATAATCTCATTCCTGAAGGGAATCATGTCAACTTTACTTTTCTTGACTGACCACTGTTCCTCTATTATGTCTTCGTTGTTAACATTCAGCAGAGGCTCAGTAGGTTCTGAGTCCTACAGCAAGAGGATGAAGTTGATCATTAATCCACTTGACTGGTTGTTCCCTGAGATTAGTTATATGTCTATGTCTAACTTGGCTGATGAGGTAGGATAAGCATAAGATGCCAATCTGTGTTCATCCACATGACCTGATGCCTGCTGTACCTCAGGAATAGTGTCAGGTGAGCAGAGCTCTTAGGTAATATTTTATGAGGGGCTTTCTGATTATTAACAGAAACTTGGAGGATGCTGGGTGTGATGGAGACTGGGATGGATGTGTAGGTTCAGTTAGATGATGGACAGAGGAGTTATTTCCACATGGGAAGTAGGGACCTGGGAAGATCCAGCATGTGCCCACATCTAGGAAGAAAAGGAGTCATTGTAAAGAGGAGTGAGTTCAGATAGGAAATAACTGGGGGAACCAAAACCCCTGCAAAGAAGGGTTCAGACTCTGGGCAGTGTTGTTGTCCAGCCAGGGCTGTTTCATTTTCTCAGGACCAGTTCAACTCTGTGTGGTCTCTTAGTTCTCTCTCATTTGTTGGAGTGGGATGGAATTTGAGGAGCTTCCTGAGAATGGTTTGTTCTTCCCAGTGCAATAGTTCCACACAGAGATTCTCAGAGTTGATTGAATTGAGACTGGGTATGCTTTCATTTGAACGCAGGCATGTGAGAAGGTGTCCACGTGTTTTTGTAGGTCAGAGGTTGACATGGAGTGATTGCCTATGTTACTTTCCTCGTTATTTTCTTAATTTAGAAATTTTATTGATTTCTGAGACCTCTCTAAATGTGCATTATGTAGGGGTTGCCATTTGTCACGATGCCTCAGAACAACTTTGTGGCTCAGTTTTGTCTCCCTACCTTTATGTGGGTTTTGTAGATTGTACTGAATTGGCCAATTTGCCAGGCATGCATGCTTTTACCCACTGAGCCCTCTGTATGCCCCCCTCCACCTTCTTTATTGAAACATGCTCTCTCAGGGAAATAGAAGTTCACCAGTTCCCTTAGACTAGAAACCCAGCCTGCTGTAGGCATCCTGTGTTCTCTACCTCCTCACCACTGGGATTGGCTGCATGTGTACTGTGATCAGTTTTTTACTTAGTCCAAGGAATCCAGTTGCTTATCCTTATGCTTATGTGATGAGCCCTTTCCAAGTGAGCTATTTCTTCGAAGTCAAATTGAGGTTTTCTTTAGCATTTTATCTGGTGTGCTGAAAATAATCCCTCTGTGATCTTTGTTTTTGTTTTGGAATTGGGTTGATTAGAGGTTCTTTTTAACAAAAAAAAAGGGGACAGGGGGGGGGGATTTGATTTTTTTCGTTTATTAGAGAAGACAGAGAGTGCCTCATAGAAGGGTCCCCATGGGAACAGCCATCACCTATGGCTCATTGCTTTAATACAACTGGAAACCTGGCTTCTGTGGCCAGCATCTGATCAATCTTCTTTCATATGAAGAGTGAGGAGATGCAAGGAAGCTGAATTTGTGGTCCTAAGTGTTTTTGGAAAGGTGATATGTGAAGCAAGATAGGGTTCCATTAGAAATGTTCTGGGGGGCTGGAGAGATAGCCTAGATTTAAGCGACTGACTGTTTTTGCAGTGGACCCAGGTTCTATCCAGCACCATATGGTGGCTAAGAACCATCTGTAACTCTATTCCAGGAGAACTCCCCGTCCAGGGGGAATCCGCGACCCTCTTCGGACCCCCGCAGCATTGCACGCACATGTGCACAAACCTCTATTTGGGCAGGACAGTACCATTCTACACATACAAAACAAAAAACGAAAAGAAAAAAAGAAAATGTTTTCTTGGGGTGGAGAGATGTCCTCGCCAGTTAAGAGCGCCAATTGCTTTGCAGAGGCCCGAGTTCAATTTCCCAGCACCCACTGGAGGCTGAGAACCATCTTTGACTCCAAGTTCCAGGGGCAACTGACACCCTCTTCAGACCCTCGCATTGCCCGAACAGGGGTGCACAGACCTGCCATATTAAAGGACAAGTAACCATTCATAATAAAAAAAATAAATTAATTTAAAAAAAGAGTTTCTCGGGGGTCCTATGTTAATGAGTGCATTAAAAATAGTAAACCTTTTTTTTTTTTTTTCGGGCTGGAGCGATGGCACTTCCTAGCAGTTAAGAGCACTGAACGCTCTTACAGAGGACCCGTGGTTCGATTCCCCCACCCACATGTCAGCCGAGAACTGTCTGAAACTCCAATCCAGTAGAACTCCAGTCCAGGGGACTCCGACACCCTCTTTCTGGACCTCCTCGGCATTGCATGACATTGGGTGCACCAACTTGCATTGCAGACCGTACATTGATACACATTACAGAAATAAATAACTGCCGGGCATGGTGACGCACATACTTCAATCCTGGCACTTTTGGGAGGCAGAGGCACTCGGATCTATGTGAGTTTGAGGCCAGCCTGGTCAACAGAGTGAGTTCCAGGACAGCCAGAGCTACAGGGAGACCGTCTCAAAAAGACCAAAAAAAAAAAAAAAAAGTAGTTTTCTAGCTTGGCCTGGTGGCGCATGCCTGTAATCCTAGCACTCGGGAGGCAGAGGCAGGCGGATCTCTGTGATTTCAAGGCCAGCCTGGTCTACATCGTGAGTTCCAGGACAGCTGGGGCTACAGGGAGACCCTGTGTCAAAAAGACCAAAAAAAAAAAATAGTACTTTTCTATGTTTATGAATTTTTGTTCCACATGTGTGTAAGCGCATGTGTGTACAGTGCCTGTGGAGGCCAGAGGAGGACATTGGATCCCCAGGGTCACAGGAGTAGTGGTCATGAAGTTCTGGAGGAGGCCAGATGAACCCATGGTGTAATGGGTCGGGGTGGTTGTCAAGGGAATAGGCAAGTTCATTCATGAGATAGGCAAAGGATTGACTGGAAGAGTCAGAAAATTAAAACCTGCAGAAAGCAGGAGAAACAGCTGCCCTGAAGTAAGAAACAGCTCCCTTTGGGAAAGTGGGGGTCCCGGTGTTGGCAGTCTGTTAAATAGGCATTGTGTCCGGGGTCTTGTATGGTTACTGGATTGTCCCTTTCCCTTTCTCCTTATTGACCCTGTTTGAATTTCCAGCCCCAGTTGTCTTTTCTTCCTTCCATTCTTCACCACAATGTCTCCTGGGAACCAGTGGTTGCCATCTTCAGAAACCTGCTATAACTTTCCCTTACTTCCTGTATCCCTTCTCACTCTCTTTCCCTCCATAGAAATGGACCTTGTACCTTGATTGTAATTAGAGATTTGAATTTAACTTGGTTATGCCAGGTCAATCATCTTTGAGTGGTCTTTTGTACTATAGGTGACTTTTAAGATTGACATGATCCCCTGGGTTAATGGTAATGAATGATCATAAAAAGCTGAGGTTTGCTGGGTGTGGTGGTGCACACCTTTAATCCTAGCACTTGGGAGGCAGAGGCAGGCAGATCTCTGTGAGTTGAAGGCCTGCCTGGTCTACATAGTGAGCTCCAGGCCAGCTGGGACTAAAGGGAGACCCTGTCTCAAAAAGACATAAAAAAAAAAGCTGAGATTTATGTTGGCCTGTGTTTATTCTGGTAATCACTATGGGCTTGAGAGTCTTTCCCAGGGACAGCATTGATGATAAGCCTATAAGGACAGGGTTCTTTTATTGTCAGAGAGATCGATACCTGCAGGAGTGCTGAGTGCCTGCTTTAGGAGGACAAGAGTCTGGGTCATCCCAGTGGTCTAATGCAATGAACTTTCACCTGCTTCTCCATGTTTTAATTTTTTAACTTTTTAAATTTTTTTATTTTATCCCTGGAATTCACTGTGTAGACCAGGCTGGACTTGAACTCACAGAGATCATCCTGCCTCTGGTGTGTAAGTATTAAAGATGTGGGCTACCATGCCAGATGTCCTCTGGTCCTCTAAAGGCCTACTTTCTGGTTGCTGAGCTATGTGAACAGCTAGTCATGGTTCCCCACCCAGAAGGGCTCAATGCTTTTTTTTTTTTAATTTTTTTTTATTGATCCTTTGTGTATTTTTTTTTTTTTTTTTGGTCTTTTCCAGACAGGGTCTCCCTGTAGCCCCACCTGTCCTGGAACTCACTCTGTTGACCAGGCTGGCCTTGAACTCACAAAGATCCGCCTGCCTCTGCCTCCCAAGTGCTAGGATTAAAGGTGTGGGCCACCACGCCCAGCTCTTTGTGTATTTCATACATCATTTTCCAATCCAGTTCAGGCATATTTCCCCTTCCCTTTCCTCCCACCGCAACTTTCTTGCAAGATATAAGCCAAAATATATCCTTCATTTGTTATCCTGATAAGTTTCTTGTTAGGTGTTTGGTCACAGCAAGAAGAAAAATGACTACTTACTGGTACTTTGAATAATCTCTATTATCATGGACCCTCTAAAAATAGCTTTTGTCTGTTCCTGGGTGTAGAATTATTAGTTTTCTTAGATAGATAGATAGATAGATAGATAGATAGATAGATAGATAGATAACTGGATACATACATACATTCATACAAACATAAATATAATTATAGATGGATAGAAGGATGAGTTTACTAGTCTGGCCTTGAAGTCATAGTGATTCTCTTTCCTCAGCTTCCAGAGTGCTGAGATTACAAATATGAGCTGCTGTGCCTGGGGCTTTTGATTGATGTTTTGCGATTTCATTTTCCAGTTGTCATTTTTCTGTGCATTTCTCCCCATTGTCTTTTTAAAAATTTATTTATTATTTCTTATGCATATGAATGTACTGTCTGCATGTAGGTTGGTGCACCTGTGTCATGCAATGCTGCAGAGGTCGGATATCACTATGCTCTTTTTTTTGACTTTGACAGTGGCTAGACACTTGCTGATTGATCCTAGTCAGTTTTTCCTTCAGTACCAAATTGTCTGGTTTGGCAATCTGTGAGTTTTACCCTTAAGAGTATAAAATGAAATCATGGATTTTGGTGGCCCTACTTCCTGCCATTTCCTATTGCAATCATTTTTCCTCTTTTCTTCCTGAGATTGGGTGTTTTGCTCCAAAGCATTGGTGGACTTGGACTTCTGAGCTCATTTGAACTTTGTCTCATTCTCTGACACAGCTGTGTCTATACACACATGCCAAAAAACTGACTACACTGAGTTCTTTCTGAAGCACATTCCCTCTTTATACTTACTTGATTTTCATTGAACCTTACTTAAAAAACAAAGTATTGTTTTATGATATTCAAATATTTACTGTGTGTCCTTGACTAAAATTGTTCTTCAGTGACTAGAGAGATCACTCAGTGATAAGGAGTAATGATTGTTCTTGCAGAGCACCTGGTTCTACTCCCAGCACTTGTATGGCAGCTAACAATCATCAGTAACTCCAGGTCCAGTGAATCCCTCTTCTGTCTCTGAGTACATTCCTCTTACATGCATGCAAAATAAAAATAGTAAAACTGTGCTTGAGTAAACTGCTTACAGCAGCATATGCACTATTTCTTTGGAAAGCACAAAGAATGGGTTCATTTCCCCACTTAAGAAGTTGTGACACCATGTGTGAATTTGTGCCCAGCAGGGAACCTCATTACACCAATGTCTCTTATTATTTGAGGTGACATAGACCGATCCTCTAGGTATCTCTCTGTGTTTTGACGAGATTGAGGATTTTCAGGATGAGATCCCTTCATAATGTATAGTAGAGTTTGTATAAATCATTTATGCTAGGTTATTTATCATTTATGGTCATGTAATCTGTGCCATGTGTTACATTTCCTCACACCATCAAAACTTAAACATGTGGCAGGGATTTCTAAGGACAAGAAGGTTCTTTCATGCTAATTTACCTCTGCTCTGTATATTACTTGATGAGACTTTCTTCAGACAGGTAGTAAATATGCCTTGTAGATAGACAATTGGGGCAG
Organism: Rhizomys pruinosus; assembly: GCA_009823505.1. NCBI lineage: Eukaryota > Metazoa > Chordata > Mammalia > Rodentia > Spalacidae > Rhizomys > Rhizomys pruinosus. The sequence goes on along the minus strand of VZQC01004674.1, from coordinate 107,721 downwards.
AGCAGCAGCACATCTTCCACCTTGTGCCCAGTAGCAAGAGGAGTATCCCTCTAGTGTTTCCTTTCAGAACCACCCTTAGCTTGCATTAGAACTTCTGTGTTGTGGAACAGAATCTGTGCATAGCACAGAATTATAAGAACGTATTACCAGTGGAGTCTATGGAATGTTTAGGAAACTGTGACACTAGAGGATGTTGCCCTGAGCTTCGCCCAGGAAGAATGGACTTTGCTGGATCCTTCTCAGAAGAAACTCTACAGAGATGTGATGCTGGAAACCTGCAGGAACTTCACTTTTATAGGTAAGAATGTCATCTTCCCTTCCCTTACTATACTAAGAAACAAGTGTTCCTTATAGTTGATGCTGTTCTGTGATTTGGAATATTGAAAGGGAAGAATGTAGTGTGTAACTCTGGCATGGTTCATATACGCTAAAGCTAGAAACTTAAGTTTTCCCTAATTTCTAATTCTTCAAAATTTTCTTTGACTACATTTTAGGAAATAGTTGTGAAGATGAGAAGATTAAAGACCAGTATAAAACTTCTGGAAAAAATCTAAGGTAATTTAATACCAGTGGAAAGAAAGTTTGTTTGAAGGAAGTTTAAGAATATTTATATTTGTTTAAAGATTCATGTGTGTGTGTGTGTGTGTGCGCGCTCGTGCGTGCATATGTTTTCACAAACTGGGTTGCATATGTACCACACAATCAGAAGAAGTTGCTCAGCTCATAGAGTTGGAATTACAAGAGGTTATGAGCTACGTATCTTGGGTGCTCAACAATCAAAGTCTGGTGCTCTGAAAACTGGCAACGGTGCTTAACACCTGAACATCTCTCCAGCCTGTCATTTAAGGTATTTTTATTTGAGCATATACAAATTAATAAACAATAAGCACAATTTTCATATCATTAGGAAATATAAAATGTACCTCAATTTAAGAATCCTATTTAGTGTTTGCAGGGCATTTCACATGCAAACTGTACTAGGAAGTCAAATGATAAAATGTCACCTTTTTCTTGATAGCCGTGTGGGAATCATATTGTACAATTATCAATCTTAGTTTCCAGTCATTCACATCTGGCAGAAAACATATTCTTTTTTTCTTTTTTTTTTTTAATTTTTTTTAAATTTATTTTTGTATGTGTATGAATGTACTGTCTGCATGTAGGTTTGTGCACACATGTCATGCAATGCTGCGGAGGTCAGAAGAGGGTGTCGGATTCCCCTGGTACTGGAGTTAAGGACGGTTTTCAGCCGCCATGTGGGTGCTGGGGATTGAACCTGGGTCCTCTGCAAGAGCAGTCGGTGCTCTTAACCGCTAGGCTATCTCTCCAGCCCAGAAAACATATTCTTTATCAAATCATCAGAACAGTATATGCTGAACACTTGGTAGTAAATACTAGTACATCAACTTTTATTAATATACTTGTCATTTTTATAGAAGTTTCATGATTGAGACACTCTGTGAGCATAAAGAAGATTTTCAGGATGGAGAAACTTGCATTTGGATACTAAATGTCAATTTGGTCATGAAAATTTCTAATGATGCTCTCAGAAGATACAAAGAATATAGAAAGGCCTCAGCTTATGGCAGTTCAAGCATCAGGAGGAACACAAGCTGTAAGAAGGCACTATCAGTGTAATACATGTTTGAAAGATCTGAGTTCTTCCAATTCTGTTCAAGGACATGAAAGAATTCATCATCCTGAAAACCCCTATAAATGTAATTATAGTCACCTTAAAGTACAAGAAAAAAATCATACTAGGGAGATCCCCTGTGATGGTAAACAATGTGATAAAACCTTTGCAGAAGACAGCTCACTTGAACTACATGAAAAAATTCATACTGGAAAAAAAAGATATGAACATAAAGAGTGCGGAAAAGCCTTTTAGTGAACTACTGTCTAGTTCACTAAAAGTACATGGAAGTATTCATAGTGGAGAAAAGCCCTATGAATGTAAACTGTGGGAAAGCCTTTAGATATAATCATCTTCAAAGTCATGAAAAAATACATGCTGAAGAGAAACATTATTCATGTAAACAGTGTGGAAAAGCATTTATATGGAAGAGCTACCTTCAAAAACATGAAAAAGCACATACTGGAGTGAAACCTTATGCCTGTAAACAATGTGGAAAAGCCTTTACACAGTGCTGTCACCTTCGAAGACATGAAAGAATTTATAGTGGAATAAAACCCTATGAATGTAAACAGTGTGGTAAAGCCTTTAGATCTAGTAGTGTCCTTCAAAGTCATGAAAGAATCCATCATGGCGAAAAACCCTATGAATGTAAACACTGTGGTAAAGACTTTATATGGAATAGTTATCTTAAAAATCATGAAAGAGTGCATACTGGAGTGAAACCTTATTCCTGTAAACAATGTGGAAAAGCCTTTACACAGTGGGGTAACCTTCAAAGACATGAAAGAATTCATTCTGGAGAAAAGCCCTATGAATGTAAACAGTGTGGTAAAGCCTATAGAGATAACCGTGACCTTCAATGTCATAAGAAAACATACTGGAGAAAAACCCTATGAATGTGAGCAGTGTGGTAAAGCATTTATATGTAATAAGTATCTTAAAAAGCATGAGAACGTGCATACTGGAGAAAAACCCTATGAATGTAAACACTGTGGTAAAGCATTTCCATGCAATAGGTATCTTAAAAATCATGAAAGATTGCATAGTGTTGTGAAACCTTATAACTGTAGACAATGTGGAAAAGCCTTTACATTCTCCAGTAAGCTTTGAAGACATGAAAGAATTCATAATGGAATAAAATCCTATGAATATAAACAATGTGGTAAAGCATGTAAAGATAACTGTGACCTTCAACGTCATGAAAAAACACATACTGGATAAAAACCATATGAATAGTAAACAGTGTGGTAAAGCCTTTCCAGATAAACGTGACCTTCAACATCATGAAAAAACACATACTGGAGAAAAATCATATGAATGTAAACAATGTGGTAAAGCCTTCAGATGGCGCCATTATCTTAAGTTGCATGAAAACCTTCCTAGTGGAGTAAAACCATATGAAAGTAAACAATGTGGCAAGGCCTTTACATTTCCTACTTCTCTACTGGTCCATGAAAGAAAACATTCTGGAGAAGAACCATATGAATGTAAAAAGTATGGTAAAACTTTTAGATGGAACAGTGGTCTTCAAAGACATGAAAAAACACATAGTGGAGAAAAATTCATACATACTGTATGAATGTAAAGAATGTGTTGAAGCCTTTAGATTTAACAGTCATCTTCAAAGGCAAGAAAAATGTACTGGATAGAAACTCAATGTATATAAACAATTTGGCAACGCCTTTACACTGTACAATAACCCTGAAGTACATGAAAATTTCATACTAGAAAGTAACCCAATGTAAACCATGTGGAAAAACCTTCAGACATAATCATTGTTTTGAAAGACTTGAAGAAAAACAATGAGGAGGGACTGTGTCAATTCAGGGAAGTTGCTGATAACAATCCATCCATTCCTCTGGCTCTTAATTTTTTTTTTTTTTTTGGTCTTTTTTGAGACAGGGTCTTCCTGTAGCTCTGGCTGTCCTGGAACTCACTCTGTAGACCAGGCTGGCCTCAAACTCACAGAGATCTTTGTGCCTCTGCCTCCCATGTGCTAGGATTAAAGGCGTGCGCCACCACGTCTGGCATTTATTTATTTCTGTATGTGTATCAATGTACTGTCTGCATGCAAGTTTGTGCACCTGTGTCGTGCAATGCCGCAGAGGTCAGAAGAGGGTGTTGGATTCCCCTGGAACTGGCGTTCTCCTGGAATTGGAGTTACAGACAGTTCTCAGCTGCTATGTGGGTGCTGGGGATTGAACCTCGGTCCTCTGTAAGAGCAGTCAGCACTCTTAACCACTAAGCCATCTCTCCAGCCCCCTTAATTTTTTTTTTATAATGCTTTAGATCTTTGTGGGTGGGGTTGTGGAGATACACATGCCTGTGACTAACCTTGAACCACTATACCTTGCCTACAGTGGTGGAATTCATCCCCTGAGAATGTAAGCCAGCATCAACCCTTCTTTTCTTCCCCATATTTTGCTGCAGAAGTGAGAACAGTGACTAAAAAGTATCTCATTGGTTGTTGTATTGTGAGTTTTTTTTTTCTGTTGGTGGTTATTACTGGGTGTTTATTTGTCTTAATATTTATGAGTATGTGTGTCCAGTGTCTCTGGAGTCACCACATGTGGGAGCACAGGGAGCATCTACACTGTCAGTCACCACACATGGGAGGACAGAGAGCATCTCTACTGTCAGTCACCACACATGGGAGGACAGGGAGCATCAGAAGCATCTCTAATGTCAGTCACAACACAAAGGAGGACAGGGAGCATCACTACTGACAGTTAACACACACACATGGGAGGACAAGGAGCATTGAGAGCACTTCTACTTTCAGTCACCACACAGGGGAGGACAGGGAGCATGGGGAGCATCTCTACTGTCAGTCACCACACATGAGAGGACAGGGAGCACAGGAAGTGTCTCTACTGACACCACACAGAGAGAAGGCTTGGGGAGCACGGGGAGCACCTCTGCTGTCATTACCACACACAGAAAGGCTACGGGAGTGCTGGAATGTCTGTCTTCCTCATGGCCCTGTCTCCAAGGTCCCCATCATTGCCAGGAAATGTATTTCTGGGGATTCCTCTCCTCTGCATCTGGCTCTGTGTCCATGTCTGGTTTTCAGGAATTGGACTCCAGTATGGCTGCTTCTCCCTCAACTAGCACTGACCCAGAGAGTGTACTTCCATGGTGGAAACCTGCATCTCTGTTGCAGTCCAAACTGAAGCCAGTGTGTGGTGGGGCTCTTGGCGAGTGGCCTGTGGCTGAGAGAATGAGTGTTCACTGTGTTCATTTCAGTCCTCAGTTCAGGTGGCCACTCCTGGTCCTCTACTGGAGTGCCATGCTCATCTGTGAGGCCTTTGTGCCCCAGTGCCCTGCACAGTACCTGGCTTATGCCGCACATAAGTAGGTGCTCCACAGGCACCTGGACTAGGGTGACTCTTAGGACATGGAGTCCCTGCTAATGTGGAGTGTGCTTCTGTTTTCTCTAGTTCACCCAGTTACGAGAAAGCCCGTGTTGTGGCACAGTAACTTGGAGGAGCCTGCAGATGGTAAGTCCTGGGCCTGAGAACACCGTGGGATGGAGTAAGGAGGGGCAGAATGGCTGCAGACCTCTCTCAGTGTTCTGTCACCTTGGGGCAAGTATGAGGTCCTCTGAGTTCACCCTGGAAACTGAATTTCACAAAGGTCACAGGAGACTGACCTCTTCAGAAATATGCCAGCTTATTAACTCTGAAGCCAACAGAATGTTCCCTGCATCCATCCACACAACCATGCATCCATACATCATTCATCCATCCCTACATCCAGTGTTCTTAAAGTTGTATGAACTAGAAGTAAACCCTAGTTCTGCCACCCAGTAATAATGTGAATTTAAGCTGAGTGTGGTGGCGCATGCCTTTAATCCTAGCACTTGGGAGGCAGAGGCAGGCGGATCTTTGTGAGTTCAAGGCCAGCCTGGTCTACAGAGTGAGTTCCAGGCCAGCTGGGGCTACAGGGAGACCCTGTCTCTAAAAGACACTCCATTCTGACCTCTGTGGCATTGTACAACATGGGTGCACAGACCTGCATGCAGACAGTACATTCATACAAATAAATAAACAAACAAATAAATAAATAAATAAATAAATAAATAAATAAATGAAATAAAACTAAGAACACCCCAACCAAACAAAAAAAGAAAGTGGTATTTGTTTCAAGCCTGAAAGATGAGGAAGTAGGAACTGGATTATGGGGGCAGAACTTGGGGTCAGTTGATGAGCCTAGGAAGCAATGACAGCTTGAAAAGAATGCAGAGGGAATGAAGAAAGGGTTTTCCAGTCAGGAGAGCAGGGGCTGGAATTTGCCTAATTTCTGAGACAGCTCCCAAGAGACCCTGGATGCTTCTGCTCTTCCCAGTGGCATGAAGTGCAGGATTGTGCCATAGTTGCTTCCATTTAGCCACTGGCTCATGTAGGCATCCCAAGTAAAGCAGTGGTAAACTGTGTGCTCTGGAGCCATACTGTGACCATGTGAACTGAATTCTCTTAGCACAACACAGGAGACGAAATTGCTTGGCCATAGGTAAGGTATATATTTTAAAACATATATTATCTATTGTGATCTTAAGACTTTCAATTTGTTGTCAGTCCAAGTAGCAATCTGTGGAACTTCTAAGTGCCTAAGAATTGGTGAAAGTGATACAATGAATAAAATTTAAGTTTACAATATAGATGATAATACTTTAGAGCTTCAATGCTCCTTCTTTACATTTGATGCCAACAATTATGATAAAATGTCATGACATTTAGAAAAGGGAATTGCCGGGAATTGTGGTGCATATCTTTAATCCTAGGACTTGAGAGGCAGAGGCAGGTGGATCTTTGTGAGTTCAAGGCAAGCTTGGTCTACAGAGTGAGTTCCAGGACAGCTGGGGCTACAGAGAGACCCTGTCTCGAAAAGACCAAAAAAAAAAATCTGTTCATAAATGGGGCATGGTTGCTCACACCTTTAATCCTAGCACTTGAAAGACAGAAGCAGGTGGATCTCTGTGAGTTCAAGGCCAGCTTAGTCTACATATTGATTTCCAGGACAGCCAGAGATACAGGGAGACCCTGTCTCAAATAGACACCCCAAAAAATATCTGTTCATAGAGCCAGGGGTGGTGACACACATCTTTAATCCCAGTACTCAGGAGGCAGAGGCAGGAGGATCTCTGGGAGTTCAAGGCCAGGGTTGGTGACACACATCTTTAATGCCAGCAGTCAGGAGGCAGAGGCAGGAGGATCTCTGGGAGTTCAAGGCAGCCTGGTCTATAGAGAGAGTTCCAGGCCAACTGGGGCTACAGGGAGACCTTGTCTACAAAACAAAACAGAACGACAACAACAATGACAAAAATCTATTGATAGAAAAACAAAACAGAAACAGCATTGCTGGGCATGTCTTTAATCCCAGCACTTGTGAGGCAGAGGCATGCAGATCCCTGTGAATTTGATGCTAGACTGGTCTACATAGTGAGTTTCAGGCCAAACAGTGTTGCATAATGAGACCGTATCTCAAAGGAAGTCTGTAGATACTAAACTTTAAATAAATGTATTGATTTATTTCAGTGTGAGTGCAGGTGCATAAGCATGCCTATGTGCCAGGACCCACATGTGGAGGTTGGAGGTTGTTCTAGTTTGCTTCCAAATGCTTTGATGACACACTGACCAATAACAGCTTGGAGAGGAAAGGGTTTATTTGACTGAGATCTTCCAGGTCACAATTCATCAGTGAGGGAGCACAAGCTCACAACTCAGGGCAGTAACTTGGGGGCAGAAGCTGAAGCACTGGCCGTGGAGAAAGGCCACTTACTGGCTTGGTCCACTGGCCAATGCTCAGCCTGCTTTTTATACAGCACAGAACAAGCTTCCCGGGGTGGTACCACCCACAGTGGGCTGGGCCCTCCCACATCACTCAACAATGAAGAAGATGCCCCCTACACATGGACACAGCCCAGTCCATGGGAGGCCAGTCTTCAACTGAGACTCGGCAACCCAGGTGTGTCAAGTTGACAACTAAAGCATCAAGCACAGAGGAGAACACACAGGACTCAGGTCTTTCCAGAATGTGGGTTTGGGGCATCAAAGTCAGGTCATCAGGCTTGGTGACAATTGTCTTGCCCTGCTGCATGATCTCACCAGCCCATTACACTCTTTTAAGTGATGTTTCAATAATTCTTATTATAATATGATTTTAGCACATTAATATTCTATGCAGACCTGTGTATCTCAGCTTTGTATATTATGCAAGTTTCCTCATTAATCTAAATCTCATGCATTCAAGGCTTGGGAAGGCCTTCTACTTGGCTGACCTCACCAAACTAGAGCTGTTTCCAGGGTAATGTTGATGTGTCTGTGACAAGCACTTATTTTTAAAACTAATTTTCAAGAAAATAATTTTGTACACATTATAGTGTATTATGGTTTTAAAACACTTTTACTTTTAGGTGGACATTTTGCAGAAACCTACTTTGATATTTTTACATATATGTATTTATATATATAAATACATAAATATGTATTTATATAAATATATGCACATATATTTATATAAATATATAAATATATATACATAAATATGTATTTATATATATAAATACATATATGTTATTTATAGTTGTTATTTACAATTGTTAGCTTCCACAGAAATGCTGGGCACTGAATCCTGGTACTCTGCAAACTCAGCCAGTGTTCTTTTTTGGTTTTTTTTGGTCTTTTTGAGACAGGATATTCCTGTAGCCCCAGCTTTCCTAGAACTTACTCTGTAGAACAGACTGGCCTTGAACTCACAAAGACCCGCCTGCCTCTGCCTCCCAAGTGCTAGGATCAAAGATGTGCACCACCACACCCTGCTTGTGCAGCCAGTGTTCTTAATCACTGAGCCATCTCTCCAGCCACAGAAGTTTAATATTTTTTGTGTTTTTGAGACAGGGTCTCCCTCTATCCCCAGCTGGCCTAGACATTGCTGTATAGTCCAGAACAGAAGCATAATTTATATTAGTAAAAGCAGCAGCAGCATTGAGAAGTTTTCTTGTAGCTGCTAGGAACGTCACCTACAGGAAAGATGGTCAAACTGTCAATAAACTGTAGCTGGGATGGCTAAGAGCCTTTCCTTGTAATCCTCTTAAATCAATGAACTAAAGTGAGGAGAGAAGCCAGTCAGCTCCCATTCATTGTCCTCTAGGAGGGAGATGGAGAGGAGAGAGACAGATAAGAGAGGAGAGAGGAAAGATTGAAGAGAGGAGAAAGGAAAGGTGAGGAGAGAGAGAAGAAAGAAGTTAAGAGAAATAGAGCTAAAGAGAGAGCCTCAGAAAAACACTTCTGTGAAAAGAATCTTTGACTAAAAACGAATTGAGCATGGTGGGGCTAAGTCAAATCCATTCATGGTTTCCTGGTAAAACTGAGCATCTTCTGACCTTGGCTCACATGTTGCATACTGTTGACATTTGTTTCAGAAAAAAAAAATATATGTATTTCAGGATTTTTCATGCCTAATCCAGCAGTTGATCACAAATGCCTCAACTGTGATTGTAAAACATGTGTCTTGCATAAGGGCTTGACTATTAAGTAGCCATTATTTATTTCATGTTTCATTGCTGTGACAAAATAGGTGAGAAAAGCAAGTTAGAGAAGGATTTAGTTGAGGTCATAGTTGAGGGCGTAGACTACTGTGGTGGTGAGAGAGGCTCTACACATGCTATTAGGAGTAGCAGATAGCCAGTCACGTCTTCTCCAGTGAGGAAGCAGGGACAGACAAATGCTGCTGCTCAGCGTGTTCTCTCCACTCAAGTCAGGCAAGGAGCCAGCCCACCTCAGTTAATCATCCCTGGAAATACCCTTAACAACTGCTCCTCACAGGGACTGCCCAGTCATAAATACCTCTTGCTCTCCATTTAAAAGGTAAATTAAAGGTCATTGAACCATTTTCTTCTCTACAAGATGTGACTTCATTGAATATATAGATATATATTAGTTGTTCACAGATATTTGCTTGTGTAATTATCCTATTGAGACTGCATGGCTGAGTGTGACATGTTAGGGCTGTCAAGACTCAGGCTCTGACTGTAAGAGCTGCTAAATTATTATTTTTTCATCTTTTTGGAGAAGGGTCTCCCTCCAGCTTCCCTGAAACTTACTATGTAGACAAGGCTGGCCTTTAACTCCCAGAGATCTGCCTGCCTCTGCCTCTGCAGTGTTGGGATTAAAGGCCTGCGTGACCACACCCAGATTAAGAGTGGTGAATTCTTAATGGTCTATCCTCCCAAACTATCCATGAATTGTTATAGTCAATAGAGCCAAGTGTTTGTCAATTATGTTTATCTTAAAAAAAATTCACTGTTGCTTAGACTGGTGAACTTTTTTTCATTTTACTCTTTCACAGATCACTTTTGTAATATTGTTTTTATAAAGCATACCTTTATCATGCATTAATAGTATTGCTTCCTGGGGGTGGAGAGATGACTCATTAGTTAACAGCACTGGGTGATTTTCCAGATGACCCAGGTTTGGTTCCCAGTACCCACATTGCAGCCAAAACCTGTTCGTAACTCCAGTTTCAGGGGACCTGGTGCCCTATTTTTCTCTCTGATATTATGGCAGACTTGTTCTATTTTTATATACATGGATGCAAATCACATGTACACATAAAATAGACTAAAAATAATAATTTTATTCCTATACCTGGCATGTGTTATGAACTTCATTTACTTGAGAGAGTGTGTTATGTAGCCCAGGCTGCCCTCATACAATATAGCAATCCCTGACTTTGACTCTCTCTCCTGTTGCTTATTCCTGAGTTCTGGTTACACATGTGCGGTAGGAATAGCGTCTCCTGTTTTCATTTGATTAAAATGTCCAGCCATGGGGTTGGAGAGATGGCTCAGTAGTTAAGAGTGCCTATAGCTCTTGCATAGGACCTGGGTTCGATTCCCAGCACCCACATGGTGGCTTAGAACCGTCTTTAACTCCAGTTCCAGGGAATGTCGGACACTCTTTTCTGACCTATGTGGCATTGCACCACAAGGGTGCACAAACCTACATGCAGACGGTACATTCATAAACAAACAAAAAAAAAGAGTCCACCCTGAGTATTAGGGTGCAATCAGTCTGTTAGGTATAGAAGAAAGTGAGAAGAGGCATGGTTATGAGTTTGTGAAAACACAACACAAAATTGCCCTTCAGGAAGGAGAATGGGCCTTCAGACAATGATCAAGTCCTGAGGTGGGACGGCATTAGGAAGGAGCAGTGCAATGTATGTTAGAAGAAAATAAAAAAATAAGAATGGGGCCTTAAGGGAGATACAAAGACTGGCTTTAAAACATGGAAAGGAACTTCATTAAGGGGGTTAGATTAAAGTAAGAGAGAAGTTGCTGCCAAGAGACAGGGAGGTCACTGTGGGTCAGTTGGCTCACAGGAGACTTCAGAGAAATTCCCCAATCAAAGAAAATACCTAATTTTTCTATCCTTTCATGGATTTAGCCAGGGATAGCCTATGTGCTGAGGAGAACAGAGGAGCCAGATAATGAGAAGGACCATAAATGCGAAGTTGTGAAACCGCAGGACCAACTGATTCTGACCAACTGAAGTGCAGGGATTAGGGATGGGGTGAGAGGGGAAGGGGGATGGTGAACAGGAGAGGGAGGAGGCTCCTGGTTTCTTCAGGTTGTGAGATCTGGCTTCAGCTTCTTAAAGACCACGCCTGTGTTCTCACCCAAGCCTTAGCGTGTCTTAGTGGGAAAACTAGATCTCTGTACGACGTGGGTCCCTAGTTCCAATACTATGACCTAAGGTGGACTGGGCACCTTTCTCTGGTTAGGTGACAAGGACATAGGCCACTGTGAATTGACTGGATATTAGCCATCCTATGCTCCGAAGGAAGAACGGGAAGTGTCCAGGCAGACACCTGGACCAGAAGGCCAAGGTAGGAAGGACTGCTCTCCATTACTTCACTCCATTGTCACTCAGACATCAGAGGTGGCCCTATCCAAGCAGGGTTTCCGGCCATTCTGTCCAATCAGGAGTGCTGAGCGGAATGGAGTCGGGCTCTTTTCGAGGCATCCAGTCAGGGACTGCTCTGTAGGTTGAGCTCCCAGTAGAGCCAGTCACCACGCGGGTGGGAGTGCTGGTGTGCTTTTTTTTTCTCTGGCTAGGTGACAAGGTCATAGGCCATAGTGAATTGACTGTGGATATGAGCCATCCTACGTTTGGGAGGAAGAACAGGAAATGTCCACTGAGTTTACCAAGAGAGCAGGACCTGCTCTTTTAGGACAGGAGTAAGTGTGCTTAAATGCAAATCTCTTCTGAGTTGCGCCAGGGAGATACCTGGACCAGAAGGCCAGGATAGGAAGGACTGTGCTGCATTACTTCACTCCTTTCTATCTCAGAGGGCAGAGGAGGCCATCCCCAAGCAGGGTTTCCAGCCATGCTGTCCAGTCAGGAGTGCTGAAGGGCAATGGAGGTGGGCTCTTTCCAAGGTGTCCAATCAGGTTCTGCTGTGTAGGTTGAGCTCCCAGCAGAGTGAGGCCTCTCATGAGCTGGAGTGCTGGAGTGCTGGGTCCTGAGCTGCTGCCTGGTGCCCAGGAGAGCACGAGAACCCTAAACTGCCATGGTGAGCTTGGGGCTGCCTGTCCCCAGAAGACAGCAGCAGCTCTGGAACCTCTAGAGCAGGCTTTGCTGGTTTTCCCAGGGCCGGCGCGGGGATGGGCGGGTTGAGGTGGGGGTGGGCATCTTGTGAGGTCCTGGCGACCATGTTCCAGGAGCAGTCAAGGGAATAGGGAAGTTCATTCATGGATAGGCAAAGGATTGACTAGAAGAGTCAGAAGATTAAAACCTGAAGAAGGCAAGAGTAACAGCTGTCCTGAAGTAAGAAACAGCTCCCTTTGGGAAAGTGGGGGTCCTGGAGCTGGCAGTCCTTGTATGGTTACTGGATGTCCTGTTCCCGTTCTCCTTATTGACCCTCTTTGGATTTCCACCCCCAGTTGGCNTGTGGGTGCAAGGCCAGCATGGTCTACAGAGTGGGTCCGAGGACAGCTGGGGCTACAGGGAGATCCTGTCTGGAAAAAAAAAAAAAAAAAAAAAAGAAAGTCTGATCACATAATGTACATGTGAACAGAGGTAAAATTAGCATGAAAGACTTTCTTGGGTAAGCCCCCCCCCAAGGCTCTTTCATTTCCACTGCCCCTCCCATGACTGGACAGCTCCTTCCACCCCTCCTTCTTTCGGCCTAGTTGGGCGGGTGGGGGGGGGGGGGGGAGTGGGCGGGGGCCGGACTGTCCCCAGTGCGCCCCGGGTGTCCTCGCCACACTGGGTTCCGGGGGCAGTTTCTCTCAAGAGAAGGCCACTTTTTTCCCCCCTCGCGGGGCGGGGGAGGGGTCGGGTGAAGCAGAGTGCTGTGATATCCGCCACCCACCAGGAAACAAGGACTAAGGAGTCTAAGGCAGCTTGCACCCCTGGCGCAATGAAGGTGAAGGGGCAGGTCCCCAGGTCCTAGGGCGCACCAGGGCCCATCTGGCCCGCAGTGCAGGGGAGGTGGAGCAGGAACGCACAAGTTAGGACCCGAACTATGCCTGGGCAGGGCGAAGTCAGAGCAAACTCTGGTGGAGGTCCTTAGCAGTCCTGACGTGCAAATCGGTCCTCCGACCTGGGTATAGGGGCGAAAGACTAATTGAACCATCTAGTAGCTGGTTCCCTCCGAAGTTTCCATCAGGATAGCTGGCGCTCTCTCGAACCCGAAACCCGACTAGAACAACGCGGTTATCCCAGGATGACATGCCTAGCCCCCCAATCAACAGCGAGACACTTGAATCAGAGGATGTACAACTTTCTTTCCTTTAGTCTAAAGTTTTGACCTAAACCGGAAAGCTGAAAGAGGTAAATGTATTTATTTTTCCTTAAGGATGTTTGAAGGCTTTCATTGGCAGCCCAAACAAGCATCTTCAGTTCTGCCCTTGTGCTCCACACTGGGTGGGGTCTGCTCTTCCGTTGGCCCCAAATGACATATGGGTATCCGCATGCCTAGTCCCCCACCCACCCAAAATTCTTTTTTTTTTTTAATTTTATTGATGTCTGTATGTGTATAATGTACTGTCTGCATGCAGGTTTGTGCACCGTGTCGTGCAATGTCGCGGAGGTCAGAAGAGGGTGTGCGGGTAGTCCCCATGGAGCTGGAGGTCAGAGACTGTTCTCAGCCGCCGATGGTGGGTAGCTGGGGATAGAACCTGGTCCTCTGTAATAGTGGTCAGTGCTCTTGTGCATGATTATATAAACTTCATGGTACAGTAGGAACGGATCTTGTCCTGAAAGTCCATCAATCTAATCTAAACTCACAGAGTTAATTAGAGGATCAGTCTATGTCACCCCCCAAAATGAGACTTTGTTGTAATGAGGTTCCCTGCTGGCACAAATTCACACATGGTATCACAACTTTTAGTGGGGAAATGAGCCATCTATGCTTTCCAGAGAAACAGTGGTACATACTGCTGTAAGCATTTACTCAAGCAAGTTGTTTTACTATTGTTATAGTTTGCATTCAGGAGGTAAAAGTGGAATGCACTCAGAGACAGAAGAGGGTATTCCCCGACCTTGAGTTACGACTGGAGTGAATGGTTATGGCTGAGTCCATAACAAGGGGCACGTGCTGGGGGAGTAGAACCAGGGTGCTCTGCAAGGAGGAATCAGTACTCGTTATCACTGAAGGCCATCTCTCCAGTACCACATGAAGAAAATTTTGATCAAAGCAATTAGTAGAGGCACACAGGCAGGAGATTAATCAGTTCAAGATATCATAGAAACACTTTTTGTGGCTGGGCACGGATGGGCACACCTGTTAAGGAGAGATCCTAGGCACTTGGTGAGGCAGAGGCAGGCAGATGCTTGTAAAGTTCAAGGCCAGCCTGGTCTACATAGGTGAGTTCCAGACAGCTGGGGCTACAAGGAGACCCTGTCCCTCGAAGAAGACAAAAAAAAAAAAAAAAAAAAAGAACAACAAAAACAAAAAAAGAATACTTTGGTTTTTGTTTTTGAGGTAGGTCCAATGCAAATAAAGTAAGTATAAAGAGGGAATGTGCTTCAGATAGAACTCAGTGTAGTCAGTTTTGTTGGCATGTGTGTACAGTCACAGCTGTGTCAAGGAATGAGACAAAGGTTCACATGAGCTCAGAAGTCCAAGTCGACCTATGCTTTGGAGGAGTAAAACAGACCGGGGCATCTCAGGAATGAAAAGAGGAAAAAAGAAGACTGAAGTTAGGGCAAGAGGCAGGAAGTTAGTGGCCAGCCAAAATCCGTAGTTTACATTTTATACTCTTAAGGGTAAAATTGACAGAATGCCAAACCAGACAATTTGGTACTGAAGGAAAACTGACTAGGATCAATCAGCAAGTGTCTAGCCACTGTTAAAGTCAAAGAACCGCATAGTGATATTTTCCCTAACACACTTCAGGGCCTTCCAAATCAGAAAGTAAAGACAAAAGGCCAAAATTAATTGCCACACTTTAAAAAAAAATTAAGTCAGAACACAGGGAGCTGACTAAGTGGGTAAAGGGCTTGTAACATAAGCTTGATGACCTGAATTTGATGCCTATAACAAAAAGGAAAGGTCAAAAAAGAGAAAAGAGGAAGAAAAGTCTTCCTGTGATAACTGTGACATGCACACTCTCATATACATACACGTTATATTCAGAATAATGATTAAAATCTTGGAAAAAAACAGGCCATCAACTTTCCTGCCTGACACTCAGTGAACGCAACAAAAGGCACTGGGGGAGGTGGAAGGGGGGGGGGAAAGGGGGGGGGGGGGGGGGAGGCCTCTTGCGTGAAGGACCCAATGACCAAAGAAGCTCTACAAGGTAAGGACTCTTTTTTGTTTTTTTTTTTTTTTTTTTTTTTTTTTTTTTGCTTTTTGGTCTTAAGAGGAAGATTCCAGTAGCCTGGTCGGTAGCGGGGCAGTAGCCCCCAGCTGTCCTGGAACTCACTCTGTAAGCCAGTCTGGCCTTATAACTCATAGAGATCCGCCTGACTCTGCATCCTGAGTGCTAGAACTAAAGAATGTGCCAGCCGGAACGCCCGGCCCAAGGTAAGGACTCTTAAAACAAGTTATGATCTTGAACTGCAGTTTTAGTAAAAATAACATGAAGGGCAGCAGTAGGCCAGAAATGGACACTGATCTGAGAGACCCACACTTGGTCAGGCCTTCTCAGCCCCAGAAGACTTTTCCACAAGACCAATACAAAACTACTGCCTCTGTGAACACCACCTCCAGATTGGTCCCCCCCAGCTTATCATCCAGACCAATAGGGAGCCTCCACACTGAAACGGGGTTCTACTTATATGAGGCATGAAGCCATTGGTAAAAGTTAGGACAGAGCCATTGCTAAGAGAGTTAGATAAGTTACCTTGACAGAATGGGAAGACTGGAGGTCAACAGGACAGCTATGCCGTTTTTTTCGATCATTGGTACTTAGTCCCTAACAGGCAGAAGAGAATGTACAGATTCTGCTGGAAGTGAGGTTACAAGCGTTAAGCCCACAGACAGGGTTGCTGAAAGGCTGAACTCTGGTTCTTATGTGGAGCAACACTCTGAATTGTTTGAGCCATCTCTTCCCCCCATCGCTAAAATTTACTCGTGAAGTTTTATAAACCTCTCTATTTTATTCATGAGATAATATTAATTTAGAAGAAATACCCATGAACCACTACATCTATACCTCCTCCAGCTCTCAAGGACAAGGTGTAATTCGTGTAACTGGGCGTACACTTCTTCAGACCACCATAAAACAGTATGCTGAGTCAGATGCAATGTCAAGTAAAATTAAAAAAGAAATACACAGAAATTTTTGTTTTTGTCTTTTTGAGACAGGGTCTCCCTGTAGCGCGAGCTGTCCTGGAACTCACTATGAAGACCGGGCTGGCCTGAACTCACAGTAGAGCCTGCCTGCCTCTGATTCCCAAGTGCTATGGGAGGTCAAGAGCCTACACCACCACATGCCCAGCAAAGGACTACAGAAATTAAAGAAAAGTTTCTTAAAATTTAAATGGAAGGATACAACACTCCCCTGAAAGACTTCCCCTAAATCCAGAATAACCCAATCCTCAGCAATGAAGAACTGCTAGAACATGTACAATTCGCTAACTTAAATAATTCAACAAATCACATGAGATCGTCCTACCATAAACAGATAGTACTAGCACAAATAATATAAACAGATGGTCCCATAGCATAACAACAGACACACATTGATCAATGGAATAGTACAAAAAGTGAAGGACCCAGTTGTGTAGTCCACATAATTATAGGACTAAATTTTTCACAAGCACTAAAATTGAAAACAACACACTGGAAAAAAGACAAGACATTCAAGAAATTATGGTAGTTGAAATGATTGCTAAACATACAACAATAAATCTAGATACCTATAACTCACTTACACAAACTTAACTCCAAATCCATCAAGGACTTCACCCAGAAAGACTTGATACCCTTCATTAATCCAGGGACTTCTGAACAGAGATCTTCTATAGCACAGGCATTAAATCGACTGATTAACAAATGGTGATCTCATAAAGACAAACACTTCTGTAAGGCAAAAGACATTATCATTTTTTTTTTTTTTTTGGAGTGAAGAGCGGCATCATCCAGAATGGGAAAAAAAAAAACTTTACCACTAATGTCTGACACAGGGTTTCCATCTAGATATTAATAAGGAAATGAAAAAATAAAACATCAAAAAAAACAACAACCCAACAACCCAATTAAAAATGGGGCAAAGAATTGAACACAATATTTCCACAGATGGAAAAAGAACTGGCTGAAAATATTAGATATTGTTAACACTGTAATACATCAGGAAAAGCAAAGACTTTTGACATTTACATCTCACCCAAGTCATAATGGCTAAGATTCTTGAAACAGAAGGATCTAAAATATACAGTACACAGGAAAGAGAGCACTTCTTCAGTGTGTGGGAGGGAAACCATGCAGCCACTATGGAAATTTATATGTGGAGCTTCCTCAGAAACCTAGAAATAACATTACCCAAGACTTCTGTATGCTACTACAAGATAAATGGTTCACCCATAGAAACACTGCTGCTCTATTTACAAGAGGCAGGAATGTGAACATTCTAATGTCTGCCAAGTGATTGAAAAGTCAGATGAAAGTATGGACATTTACGATGGAGTACTCCTGAGCTCTTTAGATAAAATGAAATATTGAAATTCACAGCTAAAGGATTGAACTGGAAAACAATGAACCCGAGTAGGTTAACCAAAACCAGAAAGAGAAAATCCTCATGTTCTCTCTCATAAAAGAATGAAACTCATTTGTATTATTCACCATGTGCCAAGACTCAACTCTCGAAACAGGGTTAGGGTTAGTTGTTGGCTGGCATAGTACAGAGGTAGGGGTCGTCAGGTTTAGCAAATTAGGGCGAGGCATGGAAGGTTAAGTGTTAGGTCAGGTCAGGGAAAAAGGGGTCAGATAAGTTAGGGTTAGGTCAGGATCAGGGTCCAGGGCTTAAGGTTAGGGTTAGATATCATTGTTTCAATGTGGAGAATCCATAGATTCCAGGAAACTGTAAATGGCCATGGGAATGAAGAAGAATAAAGGAAGGGTTAAAGTGGATGGGGAATGGGAGGTCAGAGCACAGGAGGGAGCAGGATAGGGACAACTAACTGTGCTAGAGAGAGCTTTAGAGTAACTAACTGCTGGATAGCTTCATGTAACTAACTTGCTGGACAGCTTCTTAGTGTAACTAACTCTGCTGAGACGCTTTAGTGTAACTAACTATGCTGGACAGCTTTAGTGTAACTAACTCTGCTGGAAGCTTTAGTGTAACTAACTCTGCTGGAGAGCTTTAGATGTAACTAACTCTGTGATAGCTTTAGTTGTAAACTAACTCGCTTAAAAAAATCGCTGATGGCTTTAGGTTAAATTAACTCTGCGCACAGCTTTAGTTAATAACTGTGCTGGACAGCTTTAGTTGAACTAACTCCGCTGGAGAGCCTCAGTGTAACTAACTCTGCTGGAGACCTTTAGTGTAACTAACTCTGCTGGAGAGCTTTAGTGTAACTAACTCTGCTGCACAGCTTTAGTGTAACTAACTCTGCTGGACAGCTTTAGTGTAACTAACTATGCTGGATGGCTTTAGTGTAACTAACTCTGCTGGACAGCTTTAGTGTAACTAACTCTGCTGGACAGCTTTAGTGTAACTAACTCTGCTGGACAGCTTTAGTGTAACTAACTCTGCTGGACAGCTTTAGTGTAACTAACTCTGCAGGATGCTTTAGTGTAACTAACTCTGCTAGATGGCTTTAGAGTCACCTTGACACACCCCAGTTGGGGAATTGCCTCCAGTGGAGTGGCCTGTGGCCAAGTCTGTGGAGTATTATCTTGATTGTTGAGTTATGTGGGCCGGCCCAGCCCACTGTGGGTGCTGCCACTCTGGTCAGGTTGTTAAGCATAGTACAAGAAATAAGGCTGGGGGGCTGGAGAGATGGCCTGGCTGAAGACACTGCATACACAAGTTGTGGAAGAATCAAGGAGAGATCATGCTGCCACTGACTTCAAAGCTTCCTCTGTGCTGCCTGGTGTTAGTAGTGCTGCAAGGTGCTATGTATGTCACCAGAAAAGGGAGCTGCAGTGAATGGTGTATGCTACAAGCATTAGCAAGATAAGCCCAGTGGTACAATTGTGCCACAGTCTTATGGGAGTAACCAACAAGTTTCTGACTGGATTTGAAGTCTACTTCATGAAATGGAGCCTATGTCTGATGCTGATATCAGGTGTAGAAATGAACCACTGGCTAGCAGGTCACAGGACACTGCAGTGACTACAGGAATGTTATTCTGCTAAATAAACAGCATATTAAACCAACTTTTTTTTTTTTTTGGTCTTTTTGAGACAGGCTCTCCCTGGAGCCCCACCTGTCCTGGAACTTACTCTGTAGAACAGGCTGGCATTGACTCACAAAGATCTGCCTGCCTCTGCCTCCCAAATGCTAGGATTAAAGGCATGCACCACCATGCCCGGCTATTAAACCAACTTCTAATGACTTACTGTTACTCACAGATTAATGTAGCCTCCTGCTTTCTTATGGGGAATTTTTCTCTAATCTATTTTTGTGCTCTTTGCTTTTGATTCCTTTCCTCCCTACTTTGCATTCTCTGTGGGATTTATTTCATTCTGGTAACAGGCCAAGAGTTTGGAAACACTCAGCTCAGACCCTGACAGCCCTAACAAGCAGTGCTGGGAAGAAAATTCAGGAAAGAATGTTAATGACAGAAATAAAGAGATGAAACCTCAGTTGTTTAATCTTCTACATTAGAAATTGGGGAGATGGGGTGGAGAGATGTCTCAGCAGTTAAGAGTGCTGACTGCTCTTGCACAGGACCTGGGTTCGATTCTCAGCACTCACATGGTGGCTAAGAACCATCCTTAACTCCAGTTCCAGGGAATTCGACACCTTCTTCTGACCTCCGGCAGCATTGCACAACATGGATGCACCAACCTACATGCAGACAGTACATTCATACACACAAGAAATAATAAATAAATTTTAAAAAGAAAATGGGGAGAAAGGCACAGAAAATGACAACTGGAAAATGAAATTGCAAAACATCAATTGAAACCCCAGGCACATCAGCTCATACTTGTAATCTCAGCACTCTGGAAGCTGAGTAAAGAGAATCACCATGACCTCAAGGCCAGATTAATGAACTCATCCATCTACCCATCTATAATTGTATGTATGTATGTATGCATGCATACATCCATCTACATTACCAAAACTCATAAATCTATCTATCTGTATTAGTCACTTTTCTGTTGCTGTGATAAAGCACCATGACCAAGGAACTTATATAAGGAAGAATTTATTTGAGCTTACGATTGACGGTTCCAGGGAACTAGAGTCCATTGTGGCGGGAGGCATGGCGGCTGGATCTGGAGCAGCAAACCGAGGGTCACATCTCACAAAGAGCACAGGAAGCAGAGAGGAAGCAACTGCAGACCACAAGGCTTGTTAAAACACACTAAGCCTGCCCCCAGTGACACACTTCCCCCAGCATGGCCACACCTTCTAAGACCTCCGAAAACACTGCCACCAACTGGAGACAAATGTCTGAATACTTACAGCTTAGGGGGATACTCATTCAAACCACCACATTCCACTCACTGGCCCCCATAGGCTCCTGACCATATAAAATGCAAAATGCCATTAGTCCAACCTTCAAAGTCCCCACAGCTTACCAGCTCAATCGCATTCAAAAGTCCACAGTCCAAAGTCTCCTCTGGAGACTCAGGCCAGTCTCCCAAACTGTAAGCTCCTGAAAATAAAAGACAAATTACATACTCCCAACATACAGTGGAACCGAATACACATTCCCATCCAAAAGGAGGAATAAGCATAGTGAGGAAATACTGGACCAAAACAAGACCGAAAAAGCAGCAGGGCAAAGCCAATCACAGTAGCTCCAATGCAACTTCTGGGAACTGACTTCCAAAGGGCTTAAATGGCTCAGCTCTTCCAGCTTTTCTTGCAACATGCATCTCTTTCTTAGGCCGGTACCAGTCCCCATATGCAGCTCTACTTGGCAAATATCTCACAGGTCTGGCATCTTGAAAGTCTTCTTGGGGTCTCCGATGCCCACCAGGCTTCACATTCAGAGCTTCACGCAATGGCTTATCAGGGCCTTCTTTATTCAGGGACACCCCTGCTGTACTCTGCCTGGCCTCTTTGGCTCTCTGAAACCGTGGAGGAAGAACTGATGACCCCTTCACTCTTGCGAACTTCATGCCTCTAAAGCCAGCACCACGTGAATGAAATGCTGAATCTGGCTGCAATTCGGATGGACCCTGGCCCATTTCAACCTCATTTGCAACTTTCTCTGCCCTGGACTTGCTGGAGGATTAGCTGGGTGTGGTCTTGCCCTGAAGGTACTGATTCTTTGTTTACTGTAAATCTCCAGGCCTTGCTTAATTGCTTTAATATATTTATCAGAAGGAAACTCTCCTTCACATGCCTTGGCCCCACTGAATCTTCCTAGTGCAGTTATAAGATCCAAACTGTACATTCTGCATTTCTTTCTGCGCCATTTGCTCTTCTTCACTGGAGAGCTGCACAATATTCACCATTAAAAGCCATGCCACCATTTCTACATTAGGCTGTCTTGAAATATCCTCTGCCAAAGACATCAGTCCACCGCTTTTCAACTTACCATCAGGCAAGCAGCTGGGCTGCCGGCAAACTGCTGCCAGACTCTTTATCAAAATATCCCGGTTGCTGCCTAAGTCTTTATTTTCCCCTGAACCACATCTTTTGCAGCCATGCTTTCTTGCAGGCCTCCACTAGAATGGCCTTTTAAGCTCTGCTTACAATAGTCAACAGCCTTTCCAGCCCAAAGTTCAAAGTCTTCCACACTTCTCCAAACACCACATGGTCAGGTTCTTCACAACCAACATCCCACTCTCGGTACCAATTACTGTATTCATCACTTTTCGTTGCTGTGATAAAGCACCATGACCAAGGAACTTATAAAAGGAAGAGTGGATTGACGGTTCCAGGGAACTAGAGTCCATTGTGGCGGGAGGCGTGGCAGGTGGATCTGGAGCAGCAAACCGAGGATCACATCTTGAAAAGAGCACAGAAAGCAGAGAGGAAGCAACTGTAGACCACGAGCCTTGTTAAAACTCACTAAGCCTGCTCCAAGTGACATACTTCCCTCAGCATGGCCACACCTTCTAAGACCTCCAAAAACAGTGCCACCAACTGGAGACAAATGTCTGCATACTTACAGCTTATGGGGAACACTCATTCAAACCACCACACTATCTTAGAAAAATAATAATTTTACACCAAGAAACACAAAAGTTACGCTAGAGGGTCCATGATTTATAGGGATATTAAAAGTACCAGAAAGTAGCCATTTCTTTCCTTGCTGTGAACAAAGCCTAAGAAGAAACTTAAAAGGATAACAGATGAATGATATATTTTGGCTTATAACTTGCAAGAAAGCATTCAGATGTTCTGGGCAGAGAACCATGACTAGCTGTTTACATACTCAGCAACCTGAAAGTAGGCCGTTAGAGGAGCAGAGGATGCCTGGCATGGTTACCCCACATCTTTAAAACATTGTATTGGGAGGCAGATCTCTGTGAGTTCAAGGCCAACCTGGCCTACATTCCGGGACAGATGGGACTACAGCTCAAAATCACACACACACACACACACACACACACACACACACAATTAATAAAAACTGAAGAAACAGGTGAAAATTCATTGCATTAGACCACTGGGATGACCCAGACTCTGGACCTCTAAAGCAGGCACTCAACACTCCTGCAGTTATTGATCTCTCTGACAATAAAAAGAACCCTGTCCTTATAGTCTCATCATCAATGCAGTCCCTGGGAAAGACTCTCAAGCCCATAATGATTACCAGAATAAACACAGGCCAAGACAAACCTCAGCTTTTTATGATCATTCCTTACCATTATCCCAGGGGATCAGGTCAATCTTAGAAGTCACCTACTATACAAAAGACCACTCAAAGATATTTGGACATGGCATAATCACGTCAAGGTATCACAATCAAGGTATAAGGTCCATTTCTATGGAAGGAAAGTGAGAAGGGATACAGGAAGTAAGGGAAAATTATAGCAGGTTTCTGAAGATGGCAACAACTTGTTCCCAGGAGACATTGTGGTGAAGACTGCAGGAAAGAAAATCTCTGTAGGACGTGGGTCCCTAGTTCCAATACTATGACCTAAGGTGGGCTGGGTACCTTTCTCTGGCTAGGTGACAAGGACATAGGCCACTGTGAATCGACTGGATATTAGCCACCCTATGCTCAGGAGGAAGAACAGGAAGTGTCCAGGTGGACACCTGGACCAGAAGGCCAAGGTAGGAAGTACTGCTCTCCATTACTTCACTCCATTGTCACTCAGACATCAGAGGCAGCCCTATCCAAGCAGGGTTTCCGGCCATGCTGTCCAATCAGGAGTGCTGGGGGGAATGGAGGCGGGCTCTTTCTGAGGCATCCAGTCAAGGACTGCTCTGTAGGTTGAGCTCCTAGTAGAGCCAGGCACCACTCGGGTGGGAGTGCTGGTGTGCTTTTTTTTCTCTGGCTAGGTGACAAGGTCATAGGCCATAGTGAATTGACTGTGGATATGAGCCATCCTATGTTTGGGAGGAATAACAGGAAATGTCCACTGAGTTTACCAAGGGAGCAGGACCTGCTATTTTAGGACAGGAGTAAGTGTGCTTAAATGCAAATCTATTCTGAGTTGCGCCAGGGAGATACCTGGACCAGAAGGCCAGGATAGGAAGGACTGTGCTGCATTACTTCACTCCTTTCTAACTCAGAGGGCAGAGGAGGCCATCCCCAAGCAGGGTTTCCAGCCATACTGTCCAGTCAGGAGTGCTGAAGGGCAATGGAGGTGGGCTCTTTCCGAGGTGTCCAATCAGGTTCTGCTGTATAGGTTGAGCTCCCAGCAGAGTGAGGCATCTCATGAGCTGGAGTGCTGGAGTTCTGGGTCCTTAGCTGCTGCCTGGCACCCAGGAGAGTGCGGGAACCCTAAACTGCCATGGTGAGCTTGGGGCCGCCTGTTCCCAGAAGACAGCAGCAGCTCTGGAACCTCTAGAGCAGGCTTTGCTGGTTTTCCCAGGGCCGGCCGGCGGGGGAAGGGCGGGTTGGGGTGGGGGTGGGCATCTTGTGAGGTCCTGGCGACCATGTTCCAGGAGCAGTCAAGGGAATAGGGAAGTTCATTCATGGGATAAGCAAAGGATTGACTAGAAGAGTCAGAAGATTAAAACCTGAAGAAGGCAAGAGTAACAGCTGTCCTGAAGTAATGAACAGCTCCCTTTGGGAAAGTGGGGGTCCTGGAGCTGGCAGTCCTTGTATGGTTACTGGATGTCCCGTTCCCATTCTCCTTATTGACCCTCTTTGGATTTCCACCCCCAGTTGGCTTTTCTTTCCTGCCAGTCTTCACCACAATGTCTCCTGGGAACAAGTTGTTGCCATCTTCAGAAACCTGCTATAATTTTCCCTTACTTCCTGTATCCCTTCTCACTTTCCTTCCATAGAAATGGACCTTATACCTTGATTGTGATACCTTGACTTGATTATGCTAGGTCCAAATATCTTTGAGTGGTCTTTTGTATAGTAGGTGATTTCTAAGATTGACCTGATCCCCTGGGATAATGGTAAGGAATGATCATAAAAAGCTGAGGTTTGTCTTGGCCTGTGTTTATTCTGGTAATCATTATGGGCTTGAGAGTCTTTCCCAGGGACTGCATTGATGATGAGACTATAAGGACAGGGTTCTTTTTATTGTCAGAGAGATCAATAACTGCAGGAGTGTTGAGTGCCTGCTTTAGGAGGTCCAGAGTCTGGGTCATCCCAGTGGTCTAATGCAATGAATTTTCACCTTGTGATTTCAGTTTTTATTAATTGGTGTGTGTGTGTTGTGGTGTGTGTGTGTGTGTGGGAGATTTTGAGCTGTAGTCCCATCTGCCCGGAATTAGGCCAGGTCTGGCCTTGAACTCACAGAGATCTGCCTCCCAACTATACAATGTGTTAAAGATGTGGGGTACCATGCCAGGCATCCTCTGCTCCTCTAACGGCCTACTTTCAGGTTGCTGAGCTATGTAAACAGCTAGTCATGGTTCTCTGCCCAGAACATCTGAATGCTTTCTTGCAAGTTATAAGCCAAAATATATCATTCATCTGTTATCCTTCCTTTAAGTTTGCTTACTTAGGCTTTTGTTCCAAGCAAGGAAAAGATAGGCGACTTTCTGGTACGTTTAATATCCCCTATACATCATGGACCTCTAGACGTACACTTTTGTGTGTCTTGGGTGTAAAATTATTATTGTTCTAACATAGTGTGTGGTTTGAATGAGTGTTCCCCATAAGCTGTAAGTATGCAGACATTTGTCTCATGTTGGTGGCACTGTTGTTTTGGAGGTCTTAGAAGGTGTGGCCATTGCTGGAGGGAAGTATATCACTTGTGAGAGGCTTAGTGAGTTTTAACAAGGCTCGTGGTCTACAGTTGCTTCCTCTCTGCTTGTCTTGTGCTCTTTTCAAGATGTGATCCTCGGTTTGCTCATCCAGATCACTGCCACGCCTCCCGCCCACTAGGGACTCTTTTTCCCTGGAACCGTCAATCCACTCTTCCTTTATAAGTTCCTTGTCTGGTGCTTTATCACAGCAAACGAAAAGTGATGAATACAGTAAATTGGTACCCAGAGAGTGGGCATGTTGGTTGTGAAGAACCATGACCATGTGGTTGTTTGGAGAAGATGTGAAGACTTTAGTAACTTTGGGCTGGAAAGGCTGTTGACTATTGTAAGCAGAGCTTAAAAGGACCATTCTAGTGGAGGCCTGCCAAGAACAGCATGGCTGCAAAAGATGTGGTTCCAGGGGAGAATAAAGACTTAGGCAGCAACCGGATATTTTGATAACGAGTCTGGCAGCAGTTTTGCAGGAGCCCATATGCTTGCCTGATGGTAAGTTGAAAAGCTGGCATGGACTGATGTCTTTGGCAGAGGATATTTCAAGACAGCCTAATGTAGAAAGACTGGTGGCATGTGGCTTTGTAATTGGTGAATATTGTCAGCTCTCCAGTGAAGAGAGTCAAATGGCGCAGAAAGAAATGCTCAGAATGTACAGTTTGGATCTTTATAACTGCACAGGAAGATTTCTTCACAGTGGGGCACAAGAGTCTGTGAGGAGATTTCACTTCTCATAAATAATATTAAAGCAATAAGCAAAGGCCGGGAGATTTACTAGTAAAACAAAAGAATCAGTACCTGTCAGGGCAAGACCACACCCAGATAATCCTCCAGCAAGTCCAGGGCAGAGAAAAGTGCAAATGAGGCTTGAAATGGGCCGGGTCCATCCCTGAAATCGTGCAGCCAGATTCAGCATTTCATTCACGTGGTGCTGGCTTTAGAGGCATGAAGTTCGCAAGAGTGAAGGGGGCATCAGTTCTTCCTCCACGGTTTCAGAGAGCCCAAAGAGGCCAGGCAGAGTGCAGCAGGGGTTGTCCCTGAAGAAAGAAGGCCCTGATAAGCCATTGCGTGAAAGCTCTGAATGTGAAGCCTGGTGGGCATCGGAGACCCAAGAAGACTTTCAAGAGCCAGACCTGGGAGTATTTGCCAAGTAGAGCTGCATATGGGTACTGGTACCGGCCTAAGAAACGAGATGCATGTTGCAAGAAAAGCTGGAAGCGCTGAGCCATTTAAGCCCTTTGGAAGTCAGTTCCCAGAAGTTGCATATGGCAGCTACTGTACTTGGTTTTTGCCACTGCTGCTTTTTTTTTCGGTTTCTTGTTTTGGTCCAGTATTTCCTCACTATGCCTCTTATTCCTCCTTTTGGATTGGGAATGTGTTTCGGTTCCACTGTATGTTGGAGATTAGGATTTTTGTCTTTTATTTCAGCAGGAGCTTACAGAGTTTGGGAGACTGGCCTGAGTCCCTCAGAGGGGAGACTTTGGACTGTGGACTTTTGAATGCGTTGAGCTGGTACAGCCAATGTGGGGACTTTAAGGTTGGACTAATGCATTTTGCATTTTATATGGTCACGGAGCCTATGGGGGCATTGAGTGGAATGTCGCGGTGGTTTGAATGAGTATCGCCCCTAAGCTGTAAGTATTCAGACATTTGTCTCCAGTTGGTGGCCAGTGAGTGTTTTCGGAGGTCTTAGAAGTGTGGCCATGTGGCGGGAGCAAGCTCTCCTGGCAGGCTTGTGTAGAGAGTTCATAACAAGCCTGCGTCTACCAGTTTCTCATCTCTGCTTCTGTGCTCGTTGTGAGATGTCGACCCTCGGTTTGCTGCTCCAGATCCCAGCCGCCATGGCCTCCCGCCACAATGGACTCTTTCCCTGGAACCGCGTCAATCGTAAGCTCAAATAAATTCTTCCTATATAAGTTCCCTTGTCATGGTGCTTTATCACACAACAGAAATAGTGACTAATACAGATAGATAGATTTATGAGTTTTGGTAATGTAGATGGATGTATGCATGCATACATACATACATACAATTATAGAGGGTGATGGATGGATTCTATTAAATTGGCCTTGAGGTCATGGGGTGATCTCTTTACCAGCTTCCAGAGTGCTGAGATTACACAGTATGAGCTGATGTGCCTGGGGTTTCAATTGATGTTTTGCAATTTCATTTTCCAGTTGTCATTTTCTGTGCCTTTCTCCCATTTCTTTTAAACATTTATTTATTTATTTCTTGTGTGTATGGACTGTACTGTCTGCATGTAGGTTGGTGCATCATGTTGTGCAATGCTGCCGAGAGTCCAGAGAAGGTGTCGAATTCCCCTGGAACTGGAGTTAGGATGGTTTCTTAGCCACCATGTGAGGCTGAGAATCGAACCAGGTTCCTCCGCAAGAGCTGTAACACTCTTAACTGCTGAGACATCTCTCCACCCATCTCCCCAATTTCTAATGTAGAAGATTAAACAACTGAGAGTTTCATCTCTTCTATTTCTGTCATTAACATTCTTTCCTGAATTTTCTTCCCAGCACTGCTTGTTAGGGCTGTCAGGGTCTGAGCTGAGTGTTTCCAAACTCTTGGCCTGTTACCAGAATGAAATAAATCCCACAGAGAATGCAAAGTAGGGAGGAAAGGAATCAAAAGCAAAGAGCACAAAAATAGATTAGAGAAAAATTCCCCATAAGAAAGCAGGAGGCTACATTAATCTGTGAGTAACAGTAAGTCATTAGAAGTTGGTTTGAATAGCCGTGGCATGGTGGTGCATGCCTTTGAATATCTCCTAGCATTTGGGAGGACAGAGGCAGGCAGATCTTTGTGAGGTCAATGCCAGCCCTTTCTACAGAGTAAGTTCGGGACAGGTTGGGCTCCAGGGAGAAGCCTTGTCTCAAAAAGACCAAAAAAAAAAAAAAGTTGGTTTAATATGCTGTTTATTAGCAGAGTAACATTCCTGTAGTCACTGCAGTGTCCTGTGACCTGCTAGCCAGTGGTTCTATTTCTACACCTGATATCAGCATCAGACATAGGCTCCATTTCATGAAGTGAAGTACACTTCAATCCAGTCAGAAACTTGTTGGTTACTCCCATAAGACTGTGGCACAATGTTTCTTCCTTTTTTTCTTTTTTTCTTTCTCTCTTTCCTCCCTTGTTTTCTTTCTCTTTTTTTCCTTTTTCTCTCTCCCTCTCTTCTTTCTTTTTTTCTTTTTTTTTTCTCCCTCCTCTTTACTTCCTCCCTTTTTTCCCTTTTTTTTTTTTTTTTCTTTTTTTTTTTTTTTCTTTTTTTTTTTCTTCTTTCTAATCCTGGGCTTTCTTGCTAATGCTTGTAGCATACACCATTCACTGCAGCTCCCTCTTTCTGGTGACATAATAGCACCTTGCAGCACTACTAACACCAGTCAGCACAGAGGAAGCTTTGAATGTCTAGTGGCAGCAGTGATTCTCCTCATGTTCTTCCACAACTTGTGTATGCAGTGTCTTCAGCCAGGCCATCTCTCCAGCCCCCCAGCCTTATTTCTTGTTACTATGCTTAACAACCTGACCACGAGTGGCAGCACCCCACAGTGGGCTGGGCCGGCCACATAAACTCAACAATCAATGATAATACCCACAGAAGTGGCCACAGGCCACTCAAAAAACACTGGAGGCAATTCCCCAACTGGGGTGTGTCAAGGTGACTCTAAAGCCATCTAGCAGAGTTGTTACACTAAAGATCCTGCAAGTTGTTACACTAAAGGTGTCAGCAAAGTTAGTTCACACTAAAGCTGTCACAGCAGAGTGTAGTTTACACTAAAGCTGTCCAGCAGAGTTAGTTACACTAAAACTGTCCAGCAGAGTTAGTTACACTTAACGCCATCCAGCATAGTTAGTTACACTAAAGCTGTCCAGCAAGTTAGTTACACTAAAGCTGTGCGCACAGAGTTAGTTACCACTAAAGCTCATCCATGCAGAGTTAGTAGTTACACTAAAGGTCTCCAGCAGAGTTAGTTACACTGAGGCTCCTCCAGCGGCGTTAGTCAACTAAAGCTGTTCCAGCACGTATTACTAGGTGCGCAAAGAATAACTAAAGCATCAAAAAAGGGCATTTTTAAGGGGGGAATTAGTTTGACAACTAAAGCTATCACAGAGTTAGTTACATCTAAAGCTCATCCAGTCAGAGTTCAGTTACACTAAAGCCGTCCAGCAGAGTTAGTTACACTAAAGCTGTCCAGCATAGTTAGTTACACTAAAGCTTAGATTATTACACTGAGCCCAGCGAGGTGTTAAAAAGACTGTCACATAGTTATTACTAAAAGCTGCTCCAGCAGAGTTAGTTACATGAAGCTATCCAGCAGAATTAGTTACTCTAAAGCTCTCTCTAGCACAGTTAGTTGTCCCTATCCTGCTCCCTCCTGTGCTCTGACCTCCCATTCCCCATCCACTTTAACCCTTCCTTTATTACTTCTTCATTCCATGGCCATTTACGTTTCCTGGAATCTATGGATTCTCCACTGAAACAATGATATCTAACCCTAACTTAAGCCCTGACCCTGACCTGACCTAACCCTAACTTAATCCTGACCCCTTTTTCCCTGACCTGACCTAACACTTAACCTTGACCCTCACTCCTAACCCTGNAAAAAAAAAAAAAAAAGAAAATTTGTCAGGGGCTGGAGAGTTGGCTGAGCAGTTAAGAGCACTGACACTTGGTTTTTTCTTCCAGCACCCACATGGCAGCTAAGAACTGTCTTTAAGCTGGGTATGGTGGCACATGCATTGAAAAAAATATACATTGTCACCAACTACAAAGATCACATTGTTGAATGGAACTACGAAACTCTGCCTTCTTAATGGAACTGGAATAGAAAATTTTCTTTTTTAAAATTTTTTAATTTATTTTTGTATGTGTATGAATGTACTGTCTGCATATAGGTTTGTGCACCTGTGTTGGGCAATGCTGAGGAGGTCAGAAGAGGGTGTCAGATTCCTGTGCAACTGGAGTTAAAGATGGTTCTCAGCCTCCTTATGGATGCTGGGGACCGAAACTGGGTCCTCTGCAGGAGCAATCGCCGATCTTAACCATTTGGCCATCTTTCCAGGCCCCCCTAGAAAATTTTCTTTCATTCATAGATGTGTCATGGTGTAGAATCTCTTAAGTTCTTCTTGGAGTCTCCACTGCCGAACAGGCTTCACCTTCAGAGCTTCCTGAAGTGGCCTGTCAGGCCCTTCTTTATGCAGGGATACTCCTGCTGCATGCTTCCTGGACTCTGTGGTTCTCACAATCAACCTGGTGAGGATAGGATTTATTCTATGTTACAACTCGCAGGTTCATCGCTGAGGGAGACCATGGTAGGAACTCAGGACTGGAACTTGGAGGCAGGAGATGAAGCACAGAACATGGCAGAATACTGCTTACTGGTTTGCTGGCCTGTGCCCAGGCTGCTTGCTTTCTTTGTTTTTGCATAAAAATTTTAATTGAATTTTGTGTATTTCATACATAACATCTCAGAAAGTCTTAATGATTTTCATATCCCCTTCCCCATTGACACCCCCCACATCCCTCCCTCTCTCACCCCCTTCCCCAATTAATACATTCTGTTATTTGTGTTAAGGACTATTGTCCCAAATTAATCTCCTTGGCCATTTCTCAGTGCAAGTTATTCCACTGAGGTCTAGTTAGCCTATTCAGCCTGTTTTCTTATATAATACAGAATCATCTTCCCAGGGTGGCACTATCTACAGTGGCCTGGGCCCTCGTACATCACTTAGCAATCAAGAAAATGCTCCCAGGGGCTGGAGAGATGGCCTAGTGGTTAAGAGCGCTGACCGCTCTTACAGAGGACCCGGGTTCGATCCCCAGCACCCACATGGTGGCCAAGAACCGTCTGAAACTCCAATTCCAGGAGAACTCCAGTTCACACCCTCTTCTGACCTCCGCGGCATTGCACGACACAGGTGCACAGACTTGCATGCAGACAGTACATTCATACACATACAGAAATAAATAAAATTTAGAAAAAAAAAAAAGAAAATGCTCCCAAAGACATGGCCACAGGCCAGTCCAATGCAGACATTACTCAATCGAAGCTCCCTCTACCCAGCTATAGCAAGTTGACAATTGAAGTTATCCAACACAATTGACGCCTTATCAACTGATACACAAACACATCACTTTGAACCCAAACCTTTCCATTTCTCATCCCCAAGATCTCGTGTTAATATGACAACATAGACAGCTGGAGCACAGGGTGTGGGCCGGTCACTTCAGCCAGATGGAGGATTGGATTCAATGCCTTAGGTTTTGTAGAGGCGAACAGGAAGCATTTGTGTCTAGGATGCCTGACATCTCTGAGCTCTGTTTCATTTTATATTCCCCTCCCCCACCACCCTCTCCTTGCCCTGTTTGCTTACCCTGGCAGGGCCAGTGATCCTTGGGCTGGACACATTGAACCCCAGGTAAAGAGGAAAAAGACCCCCATGGTGACCACAGGGTCTAACTGCCAATTCACCCCCAGACCTGTTACTACTACTAGTACTACTATACCTGGAGGGAAGCATGCGCCTGTGAATACAGTGCCTGTGCAGGCCAGTGGAGCGTGTAAGATCTCCTGGAGCTGGTCTTATTGGCAGTTAGGAGCCACCTGATGTGGTGCTGAGACATCTCTCCAGCTCCATCATGGGCACTTTTGAGGGAAAGGCTGCATATACATCTGGATAACAGTTTTGCTGGCATTGCTTAAAGAATCAGTACATGCCTGTGTCTAAATACATGGACAAATAAATAGTTAAGAAGTTTCCCCCCCAAAAAAACAATTGTAAGTGAAAAATTGATGCTGACTACAAGTCTGAAAAGTTAAACTTAAGTCTTTGTTCTGGTGTATTTTTATTTCATAATCCTAATTGATTGGTTTTGAACTGGAGTGTGATCCAGGGTGACACTTCATCTGTGGTTTTTAGGAGTGGACTGTGAATTTCATCTCTAGCAGCCTGAGGGAATTTGGGGTCGCACAGTGGTCCATAGAACCATGTACTCTGTTTTCAGAGACCCATGGAGCTGTGTGGAGGCAGGGAACTTGCCAGGTGAAGCTGTGCAGACAGTTGTGTCCTGTGGGCGGAGGAGGGGACAGGAACTGTGCTCAGTCAGGGAGGAGATGGGCCAGCAGCCACCATGGGCAGGGCTCTGGAACTCCCTGGGGGAAGTCCCTGTGTTTAGTTTATTTGATGTTCATTTTGTTCTTTTTGTTTTTTGTTTTCTTTGGTCTTTTCGAGACAGGGTCTCCCTGTAGCCCCAGCTGTCCTAGAACTTGCTCTGTAGACCAGGCTGGCCTTGAACTCACAAAGATCCACCTGCCTCTGCCTCCCAAGTGCTAGGATTAAAGGTCAGCGCCACTACACCCAGCCATTTTCTTCTTAACAGCTTGTTTATATATCTCCAATGGACCTAGGTCACATGGTGGTGTTTGAAAACAGTCTGTGAAACAAGTACACCCGGAACCCCTTAGTGCATAGGGGGTGGTAATCACAATAAAAATATAGAAGCAATTGCATTTACTTTAGGAATGTTACTGAGGGCTGGCTTGTTTGATCCCAGGCAATATTGTGAGTTATTTGTCCTAGTGTGCATTTAAAGCCACTGTTTAAAAAGCCACCATCCATGGCAGTGGCTGTCACCAGACAGGACAGTGCCAAAGATGTCTGAATAAAGATAGGCAGAAGCGGGGCTGGAGAGATGGCTCAGTGGTTGAGAGCACCAATTGCTCTTACAGAGGACCCACGTTTGATTCCCAGCACCCACATGGTGGCTAAGAGCCATTTTTAACTCTAATCCCAGGGGAATCTGATACCCTCTCCTGAACTCCATGGCATTGCATGACATGGGTGTACCAACCTACATACAGACAGTACATCCATACACATCAGAAAATAGTAAATAAAAAATAAAAAAATACAGATAGGCAGTAGGCACTTGACTTTCACTCCCAGAGGTCAGCCATCCTGCCCTCTCCCTCCACCTCCTCTCCTGACACTTCTCACAGTCACAAGCAAAAGGCACTTAACCAAAACCTTAGTGACAGAAAAGAAATAGTCTCACATAGTGGGGGGCAGGGTAACATCAGTCTACACTTTGATTTTGTCTATTTTCTCTCTTTGTTTTTTGAGACAGGGTCTCCCTTTAGCCCCAGCTGGCCTGGCACTAGGCCTGTAGACTAGGCTGGACTTGAACTCACAGATATCCACCTGCTGAGTGCTGGGATTAAAGGAATGCACCACTATGCCTGGCTTAAAGAGGGTTCTTAGCTGCTATGTGAGTGCTGGGAATCGAACCTGGGTCCTCTGTAAGATCAGTCAGTGCTCTTAACCGCTATGGCATCTGTCCATCCCCATTTTTGTCTATTTTCATGTTTTGTTGTATTTTATATGTGTAACACAGTCCCAGAAAAACAAATGATGAATGGTATCCCTCATCTGTGGATGCTAGCACCAATTACCTAATTGTATGACAAACCGAGCAATGTTAATGTGATCTGAAAATTGTAGAATCCCTTAAAATGTAAATAAATAAATGCATAGTTAATAAAAATTAAAAAAAATAAAAAGGTGATAGTCTATGGTGGCCCAGATTTGTAGCACAGCAACTTGAAGTTCTCCCAGCTCCTGGTTGATTTCTGCCAGGATCTGAGCAGTGAATTTGGTGATCTTACTATGGACACAGGCCATTTTTACAACTCCTTTCTGCATTTGTGTAACACATGTAGGAACAGGGAGCAGGAAGGCTGATGTCACAGACATAGCATAGGATCAAGCAGCTGAAAATTGCCATTGCAGTCTGATGGGAGAGAGGGAAAAAGCCTGTAGTTAGTAGTGCTGGGGCAGCTTGTCCAAGTGCATATGCCTCAGCATATCAGCTAAGTAAAGCCTGTCAGGTGTGGTTCAGACTAGTGTTATACTAAGATGGTGTGGGGTGTCACCTGAAGAGGGATGGGGGGGAAGAGGCTCAAACCAGCCGGCCTTCTTGGTAGATGGGGCTGAGCAGGATGATGAATGCGGACGGGTCCGAGAGAGAACACACCAGACCAGGAGCTCGTCAAAGCAAGGACTCACTTTATTGAGTCAGCAGCGGCTTATATATGCTTGGTGGGAGGGGTGGAGAAAAGAAGGTGGGAGAGGAGATACATAGAGTGCAGGGATAGCTTTGAGCCAGTAGTAACTTGCCACATCAGTCATAGGCGTTTTCAGGTCTGGCTATGCTGATTCACTCCTTTGCCGGTTTCGATTCCCAGCACCAACATGGTGGCTAAGAATGGTCGTTAAACTGGGCGTGGTTGCACATGCCTTTAATGCTAGCACTCTGGAGGCAGAGGTAGGCGGATCTCTGTGAGTTCAAGGCCAGCCTGGTCTACAGAGTGTGTTACAGGCCAACTGTGGCTATAGGGAGACCCTATAAGCAAAAAAAGAATGTGGTATTTGTTTCAAGCCTGAAAGATGAGGAAGTAGGAACTGGATTATGGGGGCAGAACTTGGGGTCAGTTGATGAGCCTAGGAAGCAATGATGGCTTGAAAAGAATGCAGAGGGAATGAAGAAAGGGTTTTCCAGTCAGGAGAGCAGGGGCTGGAATTTGCCTAATCTCTGAGACAGCTCCCAAGAGACCCTGGATGCTTCTGCTCTTCCCAGTGGCATCAAGGGCAGGATTGTGCCATAGTTGCTTCCATTTAGCCACTGGCTCATGTAGGCATCCCAAGTAAAGCAGTGGTAAACTGTGTGCTCTGGAGCCATACTGTGACCATGTGAACTGGATTCTCTTAGCACAACACAGGAGAGGAAATTGCTTGGCCACAGGTAAGGTATATATTTTAAAACATATATTATCTATTGTGATCTTAAGACTTTCAATTTGTTGTCAGTCCAAGTAGCAATCTGTGGAACTTCTAAGTGCCTAAGAATTGGTGACAGTAATACAATGAATAAAATTTAAGTTTACAAAATAGATGATAATACTTTAGAGTTTCAATGCTCCTTCTTTACATTTGATGCGAATAATTATGATAAAATGTCATGACATTTAGAAAAGGCATCATATTCTCTGGAACTGGAGTTACAGATGATTATGACCTGCAGTCTGGGCAATATCAACTGAACCTGTGCAAGAACAGCAATTGCTCCTAACCACTGAGTCATCTCTACAGCACCAGTTATCACAGTTCTTAGTGGGACTGAATGCCTGTTGCAGTTACCGAGTTCACATATTAAGATTCTTGTCTCTGTGTATTTTCGTTCCTGCCTTTTCTTCATGAGATAGTGGGTTATGGAAAGTCACATACTAACAGCAGCTCATTAAAGTAAAATGACTGGCTGTTTTTTGTAAAACAGGAAAATAAGAAAGCAAAGACTGAAGGAAAGGAAAAAAAAGAATAGAACAAAACCAGAAAGCTTATGCACATTGTAATAGGTCTGAATACATCACCAAATATTTGTGGAGGATTCTACTTAAAGATGATTAATTTATTAAATTAATAAATATGATTTATTAATTTATAAATATAATTATAATAAAGATGATTAATTTATTAAAATTTCTAACAGCAAAATTCATTAAACTTCATTAAACTATATTCTTTTTTTTTTTTGGTCTTTTTTGAGACAGGGTCTCCCTGTAGTCCCAGCTGTCCTAGAACTTACTCTGTAGACCAGGCTGGCCTTGAACTCACAAAGATCCACCTGCCTCTGCCTCCCAAGTGCTAGGATTAAAGGCATGCACCACCACGCCCGGCCATTAAACTATATTCTCTATGTCAATTAGATTCTTTTGTGATCATGAAAATTTAAGGTGCTTTTTAAAATCTGTTCATAAGTAGGGCGTGGTTGCTCACACCTTTAATCCTAGCACTTGAGAGACAGAAGCAAGTGGATCTCTGTGAGTTCAAGGCCAGCCAGGTCTACATATTGAGTTCCAGGACAGCCAGAGATACAGGGAGACCCTGTCTCAAATGAACCAAAAAAAAAATCTGTTCATAGAGCCAGGGATGGTGACACACATCTTTAATCCCAGTACTCAGGAGGCAGAAGTAGGAGGATCTCTAGGAGTTCAAGGCAGCCTGGTCTACAGAGAGAGTTCCAGGCCAACTGGGGCTACAGGGAGACCTTATCTACAAAACAAAACAGAACAAAAACCACCATGACAAAAATCTATTGATAGAAAAACAAAACAGAAACAGCATTGCTGGGCAAGTCTTTAATCCCTGCACTTTGGAGGCAGAGGAAATCAGATCTCTGTGAATTTTTTTTAATATTTATTTATTTATTTGCATGTACTGTCTGCATGTAGGTCTGTGCACCCATGTCATGCAATGCTGCGGAGGTCAGAATAAGGTGTCGGTTTCCCCTGGAACTGTGGTTTTCCTGGAATTGGATTTACAGACAGTTTTTGCTGCCATGTGGGTGCTGGGGATCAAACCCCAGTCCTCTGTAAGAGCGGTGGGCACTCTTAACCACTAGGACATCTCTCCAGGCCTCCCTGTGAATTTGATGCCAGACTGGTCTACATAGTGAGTTTCAGGCCAACTGGGTTACATAATGAGACTCTATCTCAAAGGAAGTCTGTAGACACTAAACTCTAAATAAATGTATTGATTTATTTCTGTGTGAGTGCAGGTGCATAAGCATGCCTATGTGCCAGGACCCACATGTGGACATTGGAGGTTGTTCTAGTTTGCTTCCAAATGCTTTGATGACACACTGTGACCAATAACAGCTTGGAGAGGAAAGGGTTCATTTGGCTGAGATCTCCCAGGTCATAATTCATCAGTGAGGGAGCACAAGGTCACAACTCAGGGCAGCAACTTGGGGGCAGAAGCTGAAGCACTGGCCGTGGAGAAAGGCCACTTACTGGCTTGGTCCACTGGCCCATGCTCAGCCTGCTTTTTATACAGCACAGAACAGNTCCACCTTTTGGAGACAGATTCTCTCTCCAGCTTGGCTGGAACTCACTATGTAGACCAGGCTGACCTTGAACTCCCAGAGATCTGTCTGCCTCTGCCTCTGCCTCTGCAGTGTTGGGATTAAAGGCCTGCACCACCACACCCAGCTTAAGAGTGGTAAATTCATTTTTTAAATTTTTTTATTTTTAAAAACTTGAGATCTTAATTTTTTATTATTATTATTATTATTTTATGTATATGAGTGTATTGTCTGCATGTAGGTCAGTGCACCCATGTAGTGCAACACATGGGTGAAGTCAGAAGAGGGTATCGGATTTCTCTGGAACTGGAGGTAAAGAAGGTTCTAAGCCGCCATGTGGGTGCTGGGAATTGAGCCCTGGTTCTCTGCAAGAGCAGTCAACACTATTAACTTCGGAGTCTTCTCTCCAGCCCCAAGAGTGGTAAATTCTTAATGGTCTATCCTTGAAAATCTCCATTAATTTTTATAGTCAATGGAGCCAAGGGTTTGTCAGTTATGTTTATCTTTAAAAAATTAGCTTTTCTTAGACTGATGAATGTTTTTTCATTTTACTCTTTCACAGATCCCTCTTATAATATTGTTTTTATAAAGCACACCTTTATCATGCAATAATAGTATTGCTCCCTGGAGCTGGAGAGATGACTCAGTAGTTAAGAGCACAGGGTGCTTCTCCAGATGACCCAGGTTCGGTTCCCAGTACCCACATTGCAGCCAAAACCTGTTTGTAACTCCAGTTCCAGGGGACCTGATGCCCTATTTTTCTGTCTGATGTTATTGCAGACATGTTCTATTTTTGTATACATGGATGCAAATCACATGTACACATAAAAATAGACTAAAAGTAATAATTTTATTCATATTCTTGTCATGTGTTATGAACTTCATTTACTTGAGGGAGTGTGTTATGTAGCCCAGGCTGCCCTCACACAATATAGCAATCCCTGACTTTGAATGTCTCTCCTCTTGCTTGTTCCCGAGTTCTGGGGTTACACATGTGCAGTAGGAATAGCGTCTCCTGTTATTTCTTTGGATTAAAATGTCCAGCCATGGGGTTGGAGAGATGGCTCAGTGGTTAAGAGTGCCTATTGCTCTTGCAGAGGACCTGGGTTTGATTCCTAAAACCCACGTCGAGGCTTAGAACCCTCTTTAACTCCAGTTCTATGGAAAGTCGGACACTCTTCTGACCTCCACAGCATTGCATGACACGGCAGGTGCACAAACCTACATACAGACAGTACATTCATACACATAAAAAAATATTGTCCAGCCTGAGTGTTAGGGGTGATCAGTCTGTTAGGTATAGAAGAAAATGGACGAGGCATGGTTATGAGTTTGTGAAAACACAGCACAAAATTGCCCTTCAGGAAGGAGAATGGGCCTTCGGACAATGATCAAGCCTTGAGGTGGGACAGCATTAGGAAGGAACAGTGCAATGTATGTTAGAAGCAAATAAGAATGGAGCCTTAGGGGAAATACAAAGACTGGCTTTAAAATATGGAAAGGAACTTCATTAAGGGGGTTAGATTAAAGTAAAAGGTTGCTGCCAAGAGAGAGGGAGGTCACTGTGGTTCACTTGGCTCATGGGAGACATCAGAGAAATTGCCAAAGAAATTCCTAATTTTTCTATCCTTTCACGGATTTAGTCTGGGATAGCCTATGTGCTGAGGAGAACAGAGGAGCCAGATAGTGAGAAGGACCATAAATGAGAAGTTGTGAAACCACAGCACCAACTGATTCTAGAAGTCCCAGGAAAAGTTCAGGGATTAGAGATGGGGGTGGGATAGGAGGGGGTGGTGAACAGGAGAAGGAGAAGTGTCCTGGGTTTTTCAGGGTGTGAGATCTGGCTTCATAGACGAGCTTGTTAAAGAGCAGGCCTGGGTTCTCACACAAGCCTTAGTGTGTCTGAGTGGGAAAACTAGATCTCTATAGAACATGGATCCCTAGTTCCAATACTATGACCTCGGGTGGGCTGGGTACCATTATCTGGCTAGGTGACAAGGACATAGGCCATCGTGAATTGACTGTGGATATGAGCCATCCTATGTTTGGGAGGAAGAACAGGAAGTGTCCACTGAATTTACCAAGAGAGCAGGACCTGCTCTGTTAGGATAGGGGTAAGTGTGCTTAAATGCAAATCTCGTCTGAGTTGATACCTGGACAGGAAAGCCAGGATGGGAAGGACTGTGCTGCATTACTTCACTCCTTTGTAACTCAGGCACCAGAGAGTCTCTCTCCAAGCAGGGCTTCTGGCCATGCTGTCCAATCAGGAGCGCTGGTGGGCAATGGAGGCGGGCTCTTTCCGAGGTGTCCAATCGGGTTCTGCTCTGTAGGTTGAGCTTCCAGCAGTGTGTTGTCCCATGAGCAGGAGTGCTGGAGTGCTGGGACCTGAGCTGCTGCCTGGTACCCAGGAGAGCGCGGGAACCCTTAGCTGGCCATGGTGAGCTTGGGGCCGCCTGTCCCTAGCAGACAGCAGCAGCACTGTAACCTGTGGAGCAGGCTGGGCTGGTCCTCCCAGGGCGGGTGGGGGTGGGGGTGGGCATCTTGTGAGGTCCTGTTGACCACGTTCCAGGAGCAGTCAACTGTGGCCTTTCCTGCTGCAGCTCCTTCTGGGCTGGCAGTGAGCTGGAGGCTTGGCCTGCGCAGGTGGCTTTAGTGTCAGTGACTCCAGAGCTCCTGATCTTGCTTTTGGTGCCTGTGAACAAGTGTTAGGGGAAAATAACAGCAGAGTCAAAGTCAAGGTGGGAACCCTGGGGAAGGGAAAGGAAGAGGGATGGACAAGCTGTCTAAGGAGGAGAAAGGACCTGGTGGGAGAAGACAGCAGCCAGTCTGGGCAGGTTCCATGACCCTAGGAAGCGCCTCCCTGAGGATCACGTGCTGATATGGTCCTTGGACGTTTTACATGACTCTTCATGTTCTTGCATCGAATTTAACCTTGGGTTTAGAGTAAAATGTTTTTAAAATAAGCCTCTGACTATTCCAGGAAGGGACCATTCCTTACCCAGGTCCGGGCAAGGGGAGGAAAAACATGGAGCAGCACTGACAAGCCTGCAGTTAGGAAGCCCCTTGTTGCTGCCCCTCATGTCTGGGCGCCCTCCACTCTGCAGTGTGTCCTTACTTTCCACGTTTGCTTTCTCTCCTGCTGAAATAAACC
Source organism: Rhizomys pruinosus (assembly GCA_009823505.1). Taxonomy (NCBI): domain Eukaryota; kingdom Metazoa; phylum Chordata; class Mammalia; order Rodentia; family Spalacidae; genus Rhizomys; species Rhizomys pruinosus. The sequence continues at coordinate 67,031 of VZQC01004674.1, read as the reverse complement.
TTGATGGCTACAGCTGCTGCTGCTCTGTCTGCAGACAGTAAAGAAGCAGTCTATGTGGAGTGCGGTGGCCACCCTTTAAATCCCAGCCCTTGGGAGGCAGAGGCAAGTGGATTTCTGTGAGTTCAAGGACAACCTGCTCTCCCTAGCAAGTTCCAGGCTAGTTGGTCCACTAGATGACCCTATTTCAAAGAGACAAAAAAAAAAAGAATAAAGAAAAAGAAGCATTCTGTGCTGTTGTTATGGCGTTGAGACCACCCAAGGAGACCAGCAGAAAAAATTAATTGATTAATTTTTAATCAATTTTTAATTTAATTAATCAATTAATCAATTAATCATTTGATTAATTGATTAATCAAATGATTTTGTCTTTTTGAGATGGGATCTCCCTGTTGCCCCAGCTGCTCTAGAACTTACTAAGTAGACAAGGCTTTCATTGAACCTAGCTCTGCCTCCCAAGTGCTGGGATTAAAGGCATGTACCACCAAGTCTGGCAAAACTTCAAAATTTAAAAGGAAAAATGATTTGGGCTGGAGAGATGGCCTATCAGTTAAGAGTGCAGACTGCTCTTGCAGAGGACCTGGGTTCTATCCCCAGCACCCACATGGCAGCTGAGAACCATCCTTTAACTCCAGTTCCAGGGGAATCAGACACCCTCTTCTGACCTCCATGGCATTGCATGACACGGGTGCACAAACCTACATGCAGACAGTACATTCATACACATACAAAATAAGTAAAATGAAAATAAATAAATAAAAAAGGAAAAATTATTTATTTTTGAGTGAACACCATGACAACAGTCTTCCAGTTGAATCACTGACAGGCTGACTTTAAGATCCAGGTTGGGGTTTTGTTTTGTTTTTTAATCTCAGAAGCCGAATCCGTATACACTTTTTCTTCAGGTTATCAGCTTCAGGATATTGTTCATCATCGAGATCCAGGTATTTTTTAAAGGCATAAACCACAGTTACCTTAAATCTAGCAATTTCTTCCTACATGAAGCTTTACCACAGGTTTTTTTCCTTTGTTTATTTGTCTTTTTGAGACAGGATCTCCGTGCAGCCCCTACTGTCCTGGAATTCACATTACAGACCAGGCTCTCCTGGAACTCACAGAGATCCACCTGCCTCTGCCTCCTGAGTACTGGGATTAAAGGCAAGTGCTGCCACGCCCAGCTTTATTATTATTATTTTTTAGCTAACAATGGATAATGGGTTCTGTTTAGCTAGAGGGGGATTAGAAGCAGAATGAACATTTGGTCAGGATTTACACAATGTGCAGAGGGGCAAGAATGGGCCAAGTGGGTCTGAGCTTAACCTCTCTTTTTTGGTTATCAAGACTCAACTGATAAAGGGTGGGCCCTAGGTTCAGGATCCTGTTGTCCTATGGTATGTGTCCCTAGGCTAAGACTGACTCCTAGGACCTTTTGAAATAACAGCCTGATTGAAAGTAATTTAAAATGGAATTAATTTTGCTTCCACACAGAATTGAAAGCTCTTACAATGATCATACCTGCCTTCTGCCTGCTCTTTGTCCTGTAAGTTATGTTGAACTGCATCAAGTGATGTGAAACCTAAATGCAAAGCATTCCCTTTGTTCTTGGGATTGCTCAGGGGATTTCTTCTGTGAATGTCCTTTGAGGCTTGCTGTGTGAGCTTCCCTTGAAGGGAAGGAGGTCTTTGGCCTCACACTGGGATCCCTTTCATCTGGTCTCTCTGTCTCTCACCTCTCCTCTCACTTATTCTTATTGTAAATGAAGTTGCTTGCAAGTTGTATGGTATTTTTTTAAAGATTCATTTTTTTATATAGGTTGGCCTGTGTGTGTGTGTGTGTCTGTCTGTCTGTCTGTCTGTCTTTCTGTGTCTACTCAATGAGTACAGTTGTCTACATTGGTTAGAGGATAAGAGATCCCCTTGGAACTGGAGTTACATGTTTTGAGCGGCCTCATGTGGCTGGTGGGAATCAGAGTCAAGTCATCTGTAAGTCCACCTGGTAAGCACTGAGCCATCTCTCCAGTCCCCTCTGCAGGGTTAAAGGGAAGCCTTTCCTTCTCCTTAAGGCCCCCACCATGGTGGCCTCACCCTGTATTGTAGCATTTGCTGACTAATGTTCTTCCCACCTCTAGTCCCATCATAGTCCCAAAGGCCTGTGTACTTATAAATCTCATTCCTGAAGGGAATCATGTCAGCTTTACTTTTCTTGACTGGCCACTGTTCCTCTATTATCTCTTCATTGTTAACATTCAACAGAGGCTCAGTGAGTTCTGAGTCCTACAGCAAGAGGATGAATTTGATCATTAAGCCACTTGACTGGTTGTTCCCTGAGATTAGTTATGTGTCTATGTCTAACTTGGCTGATGAGGTAGGATAAGCATAAGATGCCAATCTGTGTTCATCCACATGACCTGATGCCCACTGTACCTCAGGAATAGTGTCAGGTGAGCAGAACTCTTAAGTAATATTGTATAAGGGGCTTTCTGATTATTAATATAAACTTGGATGCTGGGTGTGATGGAGGCTGGGGTGGATGTGTAGGTTCAGTTAGATGATGGACAGAGGAGTTCTTTCCACATGGGAAGTGGGGACTTGGGAAGTTCCAGCATGTGCACACAGCTAGTAAGAAAAGGAGTCATTGTAAAGAGGAGTTCAGATAGGAAAGAACTGGGGGAACCAAAACCCCTGCAAAGAAGGGTTCAGACTCTGGGCAGTGTTGTTGTCCAGCCAGGGCTGTTTCATTTTCTCATGACCAGTTGAACTCTGTGTGGTCTCTTAGTTCTCTATCATTTGTTGGAGTGGGATGGAATTTGAGGAGCTTCCTGAGAATGGTTTGTTCTTCCCAGTGCAATAATTCCACAAAGAGATTCTCAGAGTTGATTGAATTGAGACAGTTTGTGAGTGTGTATGCTTTCATCTGAATGCAGGCATGTGTGAAGGGGTCCACGTGTTTTTGTAGGTCAGGGGTTGACCTGGAGTGATTGCATATGTTACTTGCCTCGTTATGTTCTTAATTTATATATTTTATTGATTTCTTTTTTTAAAGTTTTTTAAAGCATCTTTATTTTTTAAAATATGTGCATTACAGACAACAAAACACAAGAAGCCAAGAAAAAAAAATCATCCAGTCACATGCAGCTCAGTTGCATGTGTCCTCCATGTGTACACACATTTAGGTAATTGAGACTATACATTATGTATCACACTTTCCTACACACTGTGAATATTCACTAATTCAAAAACCCCACACTACATGAGTATTTTGACAAACAAGAATATACCAGGTGTGATGGTTAATCCTGGGTGTCAACTTGACTGGACTAAGGAACAAATAAGAGAAAAGGGTCTTCTGGTTGGACCACCTCAACCTGGATGGCCCAGCCCAAATGTGGGTGTTACCTTCTGCTGGCAGGCAGTATTTAAGGCCACAGCAGTGGGAGCTGGCCCCTTTTTCCTCCTGCGCTTGCTTCTCTCATCTGGTGAGTTTGTCTTGCTGCTGTGATCAACCTTTCAGATCCCAGCGTGTACTGAGACTGGCAGATCTCCTGGAATCCATTTGGGCCTTCAGCACTAGACTGGGACTCCTGAGACATCCAGCCTTGTGGACTGAGCAGTTCCCTGGATTCCCCGCCTTTCCAGTTCAGTGCTACTGTTGAGCTCTGACACATGATCAAATCAATAAATTGTATATAGTTATATATATTCATCCTGTTGCTTCTGTTTCTTTAGAGAACCCTGACTAATACAGATTTTGGTACCAGAAGTGGTTCTAGAGAAACAGAATTGAAAGGATGAATTTCTTTAGTGGGCTTGGTAGCCTCTGGGGAAATAGGGAGACCCCATCTTGAAAAGACCAAAAAAAAGCCCCCCAGAAAACCCACACAGAATTTTGGGGGCTGTTGAGATATCCTAGCAGTTAAGAGTGCCAACTGCACTTGCAGAGGACCCGGGTTCAATACCCAGCATCCACATGGCAGCTGAGAACCGTCTTTAACTCCAGTTCCAAGGGAATATGTTGCCCTCTTTTGACCTCCGCAGCATTGCACAACACGGGTATACCAACCTACATGTGGACAATACATTCATACACATAAAAATAAAGTAAAATAAATAAAAAAACAAATTTTTTGGTCTTTTTGAGACAGGGTCTCCCTGTAGCCCCAGCTGTCCTGGAACTCACTCTGTAGACCAGGCTGGCCTTGAACTCACAAAGATCCTCCTGGCTCTGCCTCCCAAGTGCTAGGATTAAAGGCATGCACCACCACGCCCAGCCTAAAATGTAAAGTTTCTATTCATTGTTATTTTCAGAATATTTCTGCCATATCTTCACACCTAAATTGTTCAAGTTGAGAGTACACAGAGACTCTGGAACACTCAGTGTCACATTCTCATACCAGCACACACACATTTCTCCTCACTAAATAAAAACCTTAAATGAAATGAGGGGACCTCCATAACTAACAAGTTGACCTTCTTTGTGCCCAGAAAGAAGGGCTAGGGACAGCCAGGACACTCACTTTTCCCCCTCACTTGAGCCTTTCTCTAATGCCTTGGTCTCCAACACACACACACACACACACACACACACACACACACCACCCCAAAGATGGCTGTGGCTCTCTCCCACTGGGGAGGATAACATGGAATTTGTTCTGGTGTTGAGGATGTATCTAAGAGGATTCCAAACTGTGTGAAAATCATCCTGCTTTCTAGAGGGTGCAGTACGACCCTGCAGCATGGGAAGCACGATCATTGATCATGTATTCAGTTTTTTGTTTTTTGTTTTTTTTTTTTGGTCTTTTTTGAGACAGGGTCTCCCTGTAGTCCCGGCTGTCCTGGAACTCACTCTGTAGACCAGGCTGGCCTTGAACTCACAAAAGATCTGCCTGCCTCTGCCTCCCAAGTGCTAGGATTAAAGGTGTGCACCACTACACCCAGCCATGTATTTTTTGTTTGTTTGTTTGTTTGGTTTGTTTTTTGGTCTTTTTAATTTTATTTATTTTTGTATGTGTATGAATGTATTGTCTGCATGTAGGTATGTGCACCCATGTCGTGCAATGCTGTGGAGGTCAGAAGAGGGTCTTGGATTCCCCTGGAACCGGAGTTCTCCTGGAATTCAAGTTACAGACGGTTCTTAGCCACCATGTGGGTGCTGAGGATCAAACCCGGGTCCTCTGCAAGAGCAGTCAGTGTTCTTAACCACCTGGCTATCTCTCCAGCCCCATGTATTCAGTTTTTAGAAGTCCTGTCACATCAGAAGAATCGACATCTCTAGGAATGAAACCTGTCTCTTTGTAAGCTAGAGCCTGTTAAATGTTGGGAAACTGTTTTGGTTTCCTTAACACTTCCTGTGCAGGGCTGCTTCCCCACAAACCCCACAGTCCCTTTCAGTGAGGAGAGATGGACATGCTCTGGACTGGATGGTGTCCTCACTTACCGTCCATACAGGTGGCTCCAGTGAGCATGTTTTATACATGAAGCAATATAAGTACAAAATAATTATTTTTTCAGAATTTAATGTGTTTCATAAAACCTGTTGGCAACTCCTTTGCTTGTCACCCATATAAATTCTTCTGGATTTGCTTGTGGGTTTTTTGTTTGTTTGTTTTGTTTTGTTTTGTTTTCCTTTGTATCCAGAGGACTGAAGATTACCGCAGACACATTCTTTGAAGTAACAAGTAGTATGTCACAGCAGGTGGTTGTGCTAGTGGTTTTTCTGTTAGTGAGTTGTTGAAGAATGTATGAAGATAGTCTGAATGTACAGTGTTGGAATCCTGCATTAGTTCCAGTGGCTGTGTCTGTGTGAGGACAAACGTTTGACAGGGAGTAGTGTCTAGTGTCATTAGCGCTCAGTGTCGGACACCAAACCTTCCTTTCCTTTTAAGTTTCAGGGGATAAGGGGTATGTATCAGCAGCAATCATGAACCAACCAATGGGATCTACTTAGTGGTGGCCAGATTGGCCTGACTGGACCATAGTGTGGCCACTTGGGTTCCGTAGAGGTGGCCTCTGTTTCCACCTTTTCTGGGAGTCTTGCTTCCTGCCTGAGAGGGCCTGGACATTCCTGCTTGGAGGCCTTCCTGGAGTGGGGGTCAGGGCCCAGTGGCTGTCACTGCTGAGGGAAATCCTTGCCTCTGGTAGATCCAGCCTTAATGTTTTTCTGACATCCTAGTAAGAGCAGACCCTGCACAAAGTGGATATCAAAGTTACTACTGTGAGGAGTTCAAATACTACATCATGTCTGCATTTTGTCATTGATTTGAGTACGTCCTTAGAAAAACTGAATGTATCAAAAACCCAGGAAATTTTTGGAAATTGTATGCTCTCCAGCAACTTTGTGTGAATTTTTATACAAGCACTGTTTTATGAATTATATAAAACATTATAAAAATTTAAAAAACTACTTTTTATGTTCATGAATTTTTTCCTCCACACGTGTGTAAGTGCACATGTGTGTCCACTGCTCACGGAGGCCAGAGGAGGACATTGGATCCCCAGGGTCACAGGACTAGTGCTCATGAAGTTCTGGAGGAGGCCAGATGAACCCATGGTGTAATGGGTTGGGGTGGTTGTCAAGGGAATAGGCAAGTTCATTCATGAGATAGGCAAAGGATTGACTGGAAGAGTCAGAAAATTAAAACCTGAAGAAAGCAAGAGAAACAGCTGTCCAGAAGTAAGAAACAGCTCCCTTTTGGAACATGGGGGTCCTGGTGCTGGCAGTCCATTAAATAGGCATTGTGTCCGGGGTCTTGTATGGTTACTGGATTGTCCCTTTCCCTTTCTCCTTATTGACCCTGTTTGGATTTCCAGCCCCAGGTGGCTTTTCTTTCCTGCCAGTCGTCACCACAGTGTCTCCTGGGAACAGTGGTTGCCATCTTCAGAAACCTGCTATAACTTTCCCTTACTTCCTGTATCCCTTCTCACTCTCTTTCCCTCCATAGAAACGGACCTTGTACCTTGATTGCTTGATTATGCCAGGTCCAAATATCTTTGATTGGTCCTTTGTATTGTAGGTGACTTCTAAGATTGACCTGCTCCCCTGGGATAATGGTAAGGAATGATCATAAAAAGCCCACTTTGCCGGGTGTGGTGGTGCACGCCTTTAATCCTAGCACTTGTGAGGCAGAGGCAGGTGGATCTTTGTGAGTTCAAAGCCAGCCTGGTCTACAGAGTGAGTTCCAGGACAGCTGGGGCTACAGAGAGACCCTGCCTCAAAAAGACCAAAAAATAAATAAATAAATAAAGCTGAAGATTGTCTTGGCCTGTGTTTATTCTGGTAATCATTATGGGCTTGAGAGTCTTTCCCAGGGATGGCATTGATGATGAGCCTATAAGGACAGGGTTCTTTTATTGTCAGAGAGATCGATAACTGCAGGAGAATTGACTGCCTGCTTTAGGAGGTCCAGAGTCTGGGTCATCCCAGTGGTCTAATGCAATGAATTTTCACCTGCTTCTCCAGTTTTTATTATTAATTAATTAATTAATTAATTAATTAACTTGTGTGTGAGAGAGAGAGAGAGATTTTGAGCTGTACTCCCTTCTGCCCTGGAATTAGACCAAGGTGGCCTTGAGCTCACAGAGATCTGCCTCCTAAATGCAAGTGTTAAAGATGTGGGGTATCATGCCAGGCATCCTCTGCTCCTCTAATGGCCTACTTTCCAGTTGCTGAGGTATGTAAATAGCTGGTCATGGTTCTCCCCCCAGAACATCTGAATGCTTTCTTGTAAGATATAAGCCAAAATATATCATTCATCTGTTATCCTTTTAAGTTTCTTCTTAGGCTTTTGGTCACAGCAAGGAGAGAAATGGCTACTTTCTGCTACTTTTAATATCCCCTATAATCATGGACCTTCTAGATGTAAGTTTTGTGTGTTCTTGGGTGTAAAATTATTATTTTTCTAAGATAGATAGATAGATGGATAGATTTATCAGTTTTGCTAATGTAGATGGTTGCATGCATGCATGCATGCATACATACATACAATTATAGATGGATAGATGGATGAGTTCACTAGTCTGACCTTGAAGTCATGGTGATTCTCTTTCCTCAGCTTCTAGAGTGCTGAGATTACAAGTATGAGCTGCTGTGCCTGGGGTTTTAATTGATGTTTTGCAATTTCATTTTCCAGTTGTCATTTTTCTGTGCCTTTCTCCCCATTTTCTTTTTTTTAATTTATTTATTATTTCTTATGTGTATGAATGTACTGTCTACATGTAGGTTTGTGCACCCCTGTAGTGCAATGCTGCGGAGGTCAGAAGAGGGTGTTGGATTCCCTGGAACTGGAGTTAAGGATGGTTCTTAGCCGCCATGTGGGTGCTGAGAATGGAACCCAGGTTTTCTGCAAGAGCAGTTGGTGCTTTTAACAGGTGAGCCATCTCTCCACCCCATCTCCTCATTTTCTAATGTAGAAGATTAAACGACTGAGGTTTCATCTCTTCATTTCTGTCATTAACATTCATTCCTGAATTTTCTTCCCAACACCTCTATGTTAGGGCTGTCAGGGTCTGAGCTGAGTGTTTACAAGCTCTTGGCCTGTTACCAGAATAAAATAAATCCCACAGAGAATGCAAAATAGGGAGGAAACAAATCAAAAGGAAAGGAGCAAAAAAATAGGTTAGAGAGAAGTTCCCCATAGGAAAGCGGCAGGCCACATTAATCTGTGAGTAACAGTAAGTCATTAGAAGTTGGTTTAATTTGCTGTTTATTTAGCAGAATAACATTCCTGTAGTCACTGCAGTATCCTGTGACCTGCTAGCCACAGGTTCAATTCTACACCTGACATCAGTATCAAAGATTGGCTCCATTTTGTGAAGTGGACTTCAAATCCAATCAGAAAGTAGTTGGTTACTCCCATCAGACTGTGGCACAATTGTACCACTGGGCATATCTTGCTAATGCTTGTAGCATACACCATTCATGGCAGCTCCCTTTTCTGGTGACATAATAGCACTTTGCAGCACTACAAACACCAGGCAGCACAGAGGAAGCTTTGAAGTCAGTGTCAGCATGAGCTCCTTGTTTCTTCCACAATTTGTGTGTGCAGTGTCTTCAGCAGTAGGATCTTACTCTGAAGTTCATATGGGTAACCAAGAGCAGGGGCAAGTGTCTGCTTTGTTTGATGGCTCATGGGACCCCATCAGTAGATTCAAAGAGGGAGTCCCTACCCCCCTCCATTCTTTGTTTATATTACATATGCATATGGTTTAGGAAGTTTCTATCCTGGTGGGGTTCCAAATGACTATTTTTTGTTTGTTTGTTTGTTTTGTTTTTGGTATTTTTTAGACAGGGTCTCCCTGTAGCCGAAGCTGGCCTGGAACTCCATTTGTAGATCAGGCTGGCCATGAAGTCACTGAGATATGCCTGCCTCTGCCCCCTGATTGCTGGGATTAAAGGCATGCACCGCCGGGCGTGGTGGCTTGGGCTACAGGGAGACTCTGTCTCGAAAAGACCAAAATAAATTTAACAAGGCATGCACCATCACAACTGGCCTCAGTTTTTTTTGTTGTTGTTGTTTGTTTTTGTTTCTGTTTTTTGTTTTGGCCTTTTATTTATTTATTTATTTATTTTGGTCATTTTTTTGAGACAGGGTCTCCCTGTAGCTCTGACTGTCCTGGAACTCACTCTGCAGACAGGCTGGCCTCGAACTCACAGAGATCCGAGTGCCTCTGCCTCCCAAGTGCTAGGATTAAAGGCGTGCACCACCACGCCTGGCATTTATTCATTTCTGTATGTGTATCAATGTACTGTCTGCATGCAAGTTTGTGTACCCGTGTTGTGCAATGCTGCAGAGGTCAGAAGAGGGTGTTGGATTCCCCTGGAACTGGAGTTCTCCTGGAATTGGAGTTTCAGATGGTTCTTGGCCGCCATGTGGGTGCTGGGGATCGAACCTGGGTCCTCTGTAAGAGCAGTCGGTGCTCTTAACTTCTAGGCCATCTCTCCAGCCCCCTGTTTTGGTCTTTTTGACATAGCATCTCTCTGTACATCCAGCTAGAACTCACTATGTAGACCAAGCTGGCCTTGAACTCACAACCATCCACCTGCATCAGCCTTAAAGGCACACACCATCACACCTGGCACTGTTACTGTTTCTTGAAACAGGGTTTCCCTATACCTTCAGGTCTCTTAGAGTCATTCTGTAGACTATAGGCTGGCTATAGTCTCACAGAGATCTTTTTTGTCTCCCTCCTCTCTAAGCCTTCCCAGTGCTTCCATTAAAGGCTTGCAGCACCCTTTAATAAAATGCCTATATCCCTTTTACTAAAGAATCAATGGTTAGTGTTCTACTTCCCTTTTCCATTACTGTGACAATACATTCAGACCAATACCAACTTGGGGAGGAAAGGGTTTATTCAGCTCAATTCTCCTGGGTCACAGTTCATCACTCAGGGAGCACAAGGTAGGAACTCAAGTCAAGAACCTGGAGGCAGGAGCCGAGGCACAGGCCATGGAGGAATCCTGCTTACTGGCTTGCTCCCCTGGCCCATGCCCAGCCTGCTTTCTTATACTCTGCCTAACAACCTGTCCAGAGTAGCACCACCCATGGTGGGCTGGGCTGGCCCACATAACTCAACAATCAAGACAATACTCCACAGACTTGGTCACATGCCACTCCAATGGAGGCAATTCCCCAACTAAGGTGTGTCAAGTTGACCCTAAAGCTATCCAGCAGGGTTAGTTACACTAAAGCTATCCAGCAGTTAGTTACTCTAAAGCTCTCCAGCTCAGTTAGTTGTCCCTACCCTACTTCCTCCTTTGCTCTGCCCTCCCATTCCCCATCCACTTTAACCCTTCCTTTATTATTCTTCATTCCCATGGACATTTACTAGTTTCCTGGACTCTATGGATTCTCCAGTTGAAACAATGATATCTAATCCTAACCCTAACCCCCAGACCCTGATCCTGACCCTAACCCTAACCTTAACCCTGACCCTAACACTTAACCTTGACCCTCACTCCTGGCCCTGACCCTGGCCCCAACCAGGACCCTAACTCTAACTCTCTGCCTGTCCCTGCCCCTGCTCCTATCCCTAGCCCTAACTCTAACCCTTACCCTGTTTAGAGTTGAGCTTGGCACATGGTGAATAATTCAGATGAGCTTCATTCTTTTATGAGAGAGAACATGAGGATTTTCTCTTTCTTGGTTTTGGTTACCTTACTTGGGTTCATGGTTTCCAGTTCCATCCATTTAACTGTGAATTTCATATTTTGTTTTATCTAAAGAACTCAGGAGTAATCCATCTGTAAATGTTCAATGCTTTCATTGACGTTTCATCACTTGGCAGACATCTAGAATGTTCCCATTTCCTGGCTCTTGTAAATAGAGCAGCAGTGTACATGGGTGAACAGTTATCTCTGTAGTAGCATACTGAGGTCTTGGGTAATGTATTTCTAGGTTTCTGAGGAAGCTCCGCTATAATTTCCATAGTGGCTGCACTGGTTTCCCTGCCACTAACACTGTAGAAGTGCTGCTCTTCCCTGTATCCTTGCAGGCATTTGTCATCCTTCCTGTTTCAGATCTTAGCCATTCTGACTTGGGTGACATGTAAATGTCAAAAGTCTTTGCATTTCGCTGATGGTTAACAGTGTTAAGAATTTCTAAGTATTTCTCAGCCAGTTATTTTTCATCATTGGGAAATATTTGTTCAATTCTTTGCCCCCATTTGTTTTGTGTGTGTGTGTGTGTTTGAGACAGGGTTTCCCCATAGCTCCGGCTGTCTTGGAATTCGCTACATAGACCAGGCTGGCCTTGAGCTCACAAAGATCCATCTGCCTCTACCTCCCAAGTGCTAGGATTAAAGGCTTGTGCCACCATGCCTGGCTTCTTTGCCCCAATTTTTAATTTTTTTTTTATGTTTAGTTTTTTCATTTCTTCATATATTCTAGATGTGAACCCTGTGTCAAACATATAGCTGGTAAAGATGTTTTTCCCATTCTGGAGGATCCTCTTCACTCGAACAATGATGACTTTTGCCATACAGAAGCGTTTGTCTTTCATGAGATCCCATTGGTAATTGTGGATTTAAAGCCTGTGGTATAGGAATCTTGTTCAGCAAGTCCTTTCCTGGATTATGAAGGGTATCAAGTCTTCTGTTAAAGTCCTTGATGGATTTGGACTTAGGTTTGTGTAAGGTGAGATATAGGTATCTAAATTTATTGTTGTATGTGTAGCAATCCTTTTAACTACCATAATTTCTTGAACGTATTTTCTTTTTTCCAGTGTGTGTTTTCAATGTGCTTGTGAAAAATTTAGTTCCTATNTGCGTTAATCTATGAGTAACAGTAAGTCATTAGAAGTTGGTTTAGGAGCTGGAGAGATGGCCTAGCGATTAAGAGCACCAACTGCTCTTACAGAGGACCCAGGTTCAATCCCCAGCACCCACATGGCAGTGGAGAAATGTCTATAATTCCAATTCCAGGAAACCTCCAGTTCCAGGGGAATCGTACACCCTCTTTTGACCTCCAGGGCATTGCACGACATGGGTGCACAAACCTACATGCAGACAGTACATTCATATAAATAAATAAATAAATAAATAAATTAGTTTAAAAAAAGAAGTTGGTTTAATATGCTGCTTATTTTGCAGAATAACATTCCTGTAGTCACTGCAGTGTTCTATTACCTGCTACCCAAAGGTTCATTTCTACACCTGACATCAGCATCAGAGATTGGCTCCATTTTGTGAAGTGGACTTCAGATCCAGTCAGAAAGTAGCTGGTTACTCCCATAAGACTGTGGCACAATTGTACCACTGTGCATATTTTGCTAATGCTTGTAGCATGCACCATTCATGGCAGCTCCCTCTTCTGGTGGCATACATAGCACCTTGCAGCACTACTAACACTAGTCAGCACAGAGGAAGCTTTGAAGTCACTGGCAGCATGATCTCTCCTTGTTTCTTCCACAACTTGTGTATGCAGTGTCTGCAGCAGTAGGATCTTACTCTGAAGTTGTCATGGGTAACCAAGAGCAGGCACAAGTGTCTGCGTTGTTTGATGGCTCATGGGACCCCATCAGTAGATTCAAAGAGGGAGTCCCTGTCCCCCTCCATTCCTTAATCTGTTTATATTACATATGCATATGCTTTAGGAAGTTTCTGTCCTGGTAGGGTTGCAAATGACTGTTTGGTTTGTTACTGTTGGTTTGGGTTTTGTTTTTTTGTTTTGTTTTGTTTTCTTGACACAGGGTCTCCCTGTAGTCCCGGCTGCCCTGGAACTTGGTTTGTGGACCAGGCTGGCTTTATACTCACAGAGATCTGCCTGCCTCTGCCTCCCAAGTGCTGGGATTAAAGGCATGCTCCACCAGGCCTGGCATTATTATCGTCTTTGGAAACAGGGTCTGCCCATACCTTCAGGTCACTTGGAGTCACTCTGTAGACTAGGCTGGCCACAATCTCACAAAGATCTTCTTGTCTCTCCCCTCCTCCTGTCTAAACCTTCCCTGTGCTTCCATTAAAGGCTTGAACTGCCTTCTAATAAAATGGCTATAAACTTTTAGTAAAGGACCAACAGTTAGGTTCCAGTTCACTTTTCCATGGCTGGGACAAAATATTCTGACCAACCCCAACTTGGGGAGGAAAGGGTTTATTCAGCTCACATCTCCTGGGTCACAATTCCTCATTTAGGGAGTCCAAGGTAGGAACTCAGGAGCTGAAGCACAGGCCATGGAGGAATTCTTACTGGCTTCTTCCCCTGGCCCATGCCCAGGCTGCCTTTTCTTTAAATTCTTTTTAAACTTTTTTTTTATGTGTATGGGAATTAGTTTTGGCCTTTTGTCTTTACCTTATGATTTGGAAGGCCCTGAAATCTGTTAGGGAAAATATCACTATGTTATTCTTTGACTTTGACAGTGGCTAGACACTTGCTGATTGATCCCAGTCAGTTTTTCCTTCAGTACCAAATTGTCTGGTTTGGCAATCTGTGAATTTTACCCTTAAGAGTATAAAATGAAATCACGGGTTTTGGTGGCCCTACTTCCTGCCATTCCCTATTGCAGTCCTTTTTTCCTCTTTTCTTCCTGAGATGGGTGTTTTGCTCCATATCATAGGCCGACTTGGACTTCTGCGCTCATGTGCATGTTTGTCTCATTGTCTGACAGAGCTGTGACTATACACATGCCAACAAAACTGACTACACTGAGTTCTTTCTGAAGCACATTCCCTCTTTATACTTCCTTTATTTGCATTGGACCTTACTTAAAAAACAAAGTATTGTTTTATGATATTTAAATATTTACTGTGTATCCTATTGATTATTTGACTAAAATTGTTAGTCAGTGACTGGAGAGATCACTCAGTGATAAAGAGTAATGATTGTTAGCTGGGTGCAGTGGCACATACCTTTAATCCTAGCACTTGGGAGGCAGAGGCAGGCGGATCTTTGTGAGTTCAAGGCCAAGCCTGGTCCACAGAGTGAGTTCCAGGCCAGCTGGGGCTACAGGGAGACTCTGTCTCGAAAAAGACAAAAAAAAAAAAAAAAGAGTAATGATTGTTCTTGCAGAGCACCCTGGTTCTACTCCCACACCTATATGGCAGCTAACAATCATCAGTAACTCAGGGTCCAGGGAATCCCTCTTCTATCTCTGATTGCATTCCACATACATGCATGCAAAATAAAAATAGTAAAATTGTGCTTGAGTAAACTGCTTACAGCAGCATATTCACTATTTCTTTGGAAAGCACATAGAATGGGTTCATTTCCCCACTTAAGAAGTTGTGACATTATGTGTGAATTTGTGCCCAGCAGAGAAACTCATTACACCAATGTCTCTTATTATTTGAGGTGACATAGACTACTGATGCTCTAGGTATCTCTGAGTTTTGACTAGATTGATGGACTTTCAGAATGAGATCCATTCATAATATAGAACAGAGTTTCTATAAATCATTTATGCTTGGTGATTTTATCATTTGTGTTCATGTAATCTCGGCCATCAAAACTTAAACACTATGTGCTGCAATTCCTAAGGACAAGAAGGTTCTTTCATGCTAATTGACCTCTGCTCTATACATTACTTGATCAGGCTTTCTTAAGACAGGTACTAAATATGCATTGTAGATAGACAATTGGGGCAGAACAGCAGCACATCTCACACCTTGTGCTCAATAGTGAGAGGAGTGTCCCTCTAGTGTTTCCTTTCAGAACCGCCCGTAGCTTGCATTAGAACTTCTGTGTTGTGGAACAGAATCTGTGCATAGCACAGAGTTATAAGAACGTATTACCAGTGGAGTCTATGGAATGTTTAGGAGTCTGTGACACTTGAGGATGTTGCCCTGAGCTTCGCCCAGGAAGAA
Organism: Rhizomys pruinosus; assembly: GCA_009823505.1. Lineage (NCBI taxonomy): Eukaryota > Metazoa > Chordata > Mammalia > Rodentia > Spalacidae > Rhizomys > Rhizomys pruinosus. Next base: position 51,747 of record VZQC01004674.1, on the reverse strand, counting down.
TGGGCTTTGCTGGATCCTTCTCAGAAGAAACTCTACAGAGATGTGATGCTGGAAACCTGCAGGAACTTCACTTTTATAGGTAAGAATATCATCTTCCCTTCCCTTACTATACTAAGAAACAAGTGTTCCTTACAGTTGATGCTGTTCTATGATTTGGAATATTGAAAGGGAAGAATGTAGTGTGTAACTCTGGCATGGCTTATATATGCTAAAGCTAGAAATTTAAGTTATCCCTAATTTCTAATTCTTCAAAATTTTCTTTGACTACATTTTAGGAAACAGTTGTGAAGATGAGAAGATTAAAGACCATTATAAAAGTTCTGGAAAAAATCTAAGGTAATTTCATACCAGAGAAGGAAAGTTTCTTTGAAGGAATTTTAAGAATATTTATATTTGTTTAAAGATTTGTGTGTCCCTGTGCGTGTGTGTGTGTGTGTGTGTGTGTGTGTGTGTGTGGTGTGTGTGTGTGTGTGTGCGTGTGTGTGTGTGTGTGTGCG
>VZQC01004674.1:33535-50767 GCA_009823505.1 Rhizomys pruinosus | reverse complement strand
TGCTGCAATTCCTAAGGACAAGAAGGCTCCTTCATGCTAATTTACCTCTCTGTACATTACTTGATCAAGCTTTCTTAAGACAGGTAGTAAATATGCTTTGTAGATAGAAGGTTGGGGCAGAGCAGGAGCACATCTGCCACCTTGTGCCCAGTAATGAGCGGAATGTCCCTCTAGTGAACTTTCCTATCAGAACTGCCCATAGTTTGCATTAGAACTTCAGTGCTGTGGGACAGAATCTGTGCATAGCACAGAATTATAAGAACGTTTACCAGTGGAGTCTATGGAATGTTTAGGAGTCTGTGACACTTGAGGATGTTGCCCTCAGCTTCGCCCAGGAAGAATGGGCTTTGCTGGATCCTTCTCAGAAGAAACTCTATAGAGATGTGATGCTGGAAACCTGCAGGAACTTCACTTCTATAGGTAAGCGTGTCATCTTCCCTTCCCTTACTATACTAAGAAACAAGTGTTCCTTACCGTTGATGCTCTTCTGTGATTTGGAATATTGAAAGGGAAGAATGTGGTGTGTAACTCAGTCATGGCGCATATTCACTAAAGCTAGAAATGTAAGTTTTCCCTAATTTCTAATTCTTCAAAATTTTCTTTGACTACATTTTAGGAAACAGTTGTGAAGATGAGAAGATTAAAGACCATTATAAAAGTTTTGGAAAAAATCTAAGGTAATTTGATACTAGTAGAAAGACAGTTTGTTTGAAGGAATTTTAAGAATATATTTGTTTAAAGATGTGTGTGTGTGTGTGTGTGTGTGTGTGTCTGTGTGTGTTCAAAAACTGGGGTGCATATGTACCACTCAGTCAGAAGAAGTTGCTCAGCTCATAGAATTGGAATTAGAAGAGCGTATGAGCTACCTGTCTTGGGTGCTCACAACCAAATTCTGGTCCTCTGAAAACTGACAACTGTGCTTAACACCTGAACATGTCTCCAGCCTGTCATTTAAGTTATTTTTATTTGAGCATATATGAGTAAATAAACAATAAGCACAACTTTTTATATCATTAGGAAATGTAAAATGTACCTTAATTTAAGAATCCTCTTAACTGTTTGCAGGGCATTTCACTTGCCTGTACTAGCAAGTCAAATTATCAAATGACACCTGTTTCATGAGAGCCATGCGGGAATCATATTGTAGAATTATCAGTCTTTTAGTTTCCAGTCATTCACATCTGGCAGAAAACATATTCTTTTATTTTATTTACTTATTTATTTTTATTTTTTGGTATGTGTATGAATGTACAGTCTGCATGTAGGTTTGTGCACCCGTGTCATGCAATGTCACGGAGGTCAGGAGAGGGTGTCAGATTCCCCTGGAACTGGAGTACTCCTGGAATTGGAGTTACAGACTGTTCTTAGCCACCATGTGGGTGCTGGAGATTGAACCTGGGTCTTCTGGAAGAGCAGTCAGTGCTCTTAACCGTTAGGCTATCTCTCCTGCCTAGAAAACATATTCTTTTTTTTTTCACATAAATTTATTTTTATTTTCTTTTTTATTTTTAAGGGATTCTACAATATAATGACACAGTTGTTTGCAGATAACATTGATGTTACTCAATATGTCATACAATTAGGTAATTGGTGCATTTTGCAAGTATCTATGTCCAAATTTGAACAACCCAAGGTTCCCATAGTCCAGTTGGAGAAGCTTGTATGCACAGGCATGTTGATCAATCAGGAGTCCAGACTATATTCCTGTAGTCTCATGATTCACCCCTAAATCTCCACAGCCCTTACAATCTACCACACCTCCTCTTCTGCAGTTTGTTCCCTGGGCTTTGGGAAAGGGGCACAAGTGGGTGAGATGAAAACAGTCTAATTTCTTTGGAGTTGTCATTTTGGACTCCAGTCTGTTCAGGTTGTTTCCCTTCATTGACAGCTTTTCCAGTGATACCCTTTTTAGTCATACTAACAAAGCACAAGCTATTGGATGTACAGGCATTTAAGCAGTACCAATTATTATGTCAAGCTAAGCTGTGAGCATAGACACAGATGCTTGGATGGTATGCTAATCTGCAAACTGTGGTTTCTCTAGTTTTTTCTACAAAGGGTGACAAGTTATTATTATGGCTTATAACAGCATCATTAACCTACTTAGAGTACAGATAAGCTTGTGGCATCATGCGTGGGTTATTCCTCCAAGGAAGGAGAGCTAATAGCCAAATGTTGACCTTGGGAATATATAAGAGCACTTTAGGTGCTATTGCCACTGTTTGCACAGTATCTCCAGGCGGGTGAGGTGTACTTGATATGATGGAAGAGTCGTATGCTTGTATCTCAGGGGAGACCAATATAATTTTTGCTTGTATTGGCTTTAGTGGCCTGTTGGTAAAATCTCTGGCATTTCAGAGACCATCATTTACACTTGCAAGTGACGTCACATAACATTTTTTCAATGCCTCACAAAGAAAAAAAAAAAGGCACGCTAACCAAGGGTCTTCGACAACAGGGACTTAACTGCCTTTCTCCTTGCACATATCCCACCGTTTATAAGGCAAAAGGCGCTTTATGATTTTGGGGGGGAGGGGTGGTGTTGAACCGAAGCCAACAATCTCCTAGGCAGAATAATTCATTGCTGATGTTTTCAGAGAAAGAGCCTTTTCCTTCCCTGATGGTAATCAATATTTTTTTTTTGCTTAATTCCCCAACCTTTCATCGAACATTTACTATTGCCTTTGCCATCTAGACCTCGAGCCCATAAACTCCTTTTCAACAACAGTATCTTATGCCTATCATGCCATTAATACGGTTTCTGGCCTGGTTTTTATAGTAAATTAAACCAATTCCCAACTGTAACATTGGACCTCATCTATTTTTACAGTTAGGGAGTGTTTTTTCCCAAAAAAACAATTAACCATCATGTTTTTTTCTTTTTTCCTAGAAAGGGGGAAGTAGGAAGTTTTCCTTCCTCAGCATCCGGAAAGGTAAACTTTCATTTAGGGCCCACCATTATAAAACACTAACACAACCCCAATAGTATTCAGAGAAACGCTCAGTGTCTGTGACTCAGGCAAGCTGAGAGGTTTCCTCATTTCCTTAATGTTTCAGATGGGTTCCAACCTCTCTGCTGGGCAATTTCCCACCAGTTCAAATCCTGCACAGCCATAAGCTGTTTTTTCCGAGCAATTTAGAATTGGGTGATTTTTTTAAATTGGTGAATTTTATTTTTAAAACCTGTGGGAACATCCATATTCCCTCCTCCCATTGTTGGATTTTAAGTTTCCAAGAGCAGAAAACTGAAAATGTTAATCAATAGAAGGATTAGAAACAAAAACAAGTTTTATTTCACAATTTGTATCCCAGAAAGGAAGTTTTTACCCAAGATGTGTCAGAACAATTATATGGGTTGTACACTTTGGTAGTAAAATACTAGTACAAACAACTTTTACGAATATACTTGTCATTTTTTAAAATTTATAGAAGGTTTCATGTTTGAGACACTTTGTGAACATAAAGAAGATTTTCAGAATGGAGAAACTTGCACTTGGAGACCAAATGTCAATTTGATCATGAAAATTTTCTTAAGTGAGGCTCAAGTCAAGAATATACAAAGATTTAAAAAGGCCTCAAAGCCGTAATGGCAGTTCCCTTCAAGCATCAGGAGAAACTCAAGCTATGAGAAAGCAGTATCAGTGTAATACATGTTTGAGAGATCTGATTTCTTTTCTTCCAAGTTCTTCTGCAAGGACATGAAAAAGAATTCATCACCCTGGAAAAACCCAGACCCCTATGAATAGTAATTATAGTCAACCTTAAAAAGTACAAGAAAAAATCATACTAAGAAGAGATACCCCTGTTGATTGTAAACAGTGTGGTAAAACCTTTGTAGAAGACATTTCCCTTGAACTACATGAAAAAAATTCATACTGGAGGAAAATCCATATGAACCTAAACCTTTATACTGTCTCCTGACAACTAAAATTACATTTAAGTATTTTATCAGTGAGGAAAACCCTATAATGTTAAAAACAGTGGGGGAAGACTTTAGATCTAATCATCTCGTTCCTTCAAAGGTCATGAAAAAATGCAGATGCTGAAGAGAAACCCTTATTCATGTTTAAACAAATGTTGGAAAAAGCATTTACTGAAGATTTTACCCATTTCAAAAAAACATGAAAAACACATAACTGGAGTGAAAACCTTATTGCCTGTTAAACAATGTTGGAAAAAGCGCTTTACAACAAGTGCTGGTCAACTTCAATAGAGATGAAAGAATTCATTATGGATTAAAAAACCTATGAATTGTTGAAGCCCAATGTTGGGTTAAAGCATATTAAGAAAGAGATAACACTGACCTTCAAAGACATAAAAAAACACATACTGGAGAAAAGAAACTATGAATGTGAACCGAGGTGTGGGATAAAGCAAGTTATATGCAATAGATTCTTTTAAAATAAAAAACATGAAAAGTGGGCATACTGGAGAAAAACCTTATGAATGTAATCAGTGTGGTAAAAATCCCCTAGATCGAATTTTCCTGCGCTTCTTTCAAAGTCAATGAAGAAAATTCCATAGTGGAGAAAAAACCAACCCTATTGAAAATGTAACAGTACAGTGTGGTGAAACCCGTTAAGCATCCTAGTAAGTAGCCCACTTCAAAAGTCAGGGAAAAAGAATCATGAATTCATCATGAAGAAAAACTGTAATGAATTTAAAACCACTGGGGTGGTAAAGCATTTATATGGAATAGTTATCTTCAAAAACATGAAAAAGCACGTACTGGAGTGAAACCTTATGCCCGTAAACAATGTGGAAAAGCCAATGTAAGACCCCAATGGGTGGTAACCCTTGTCCAAACTTCCATGAAGAATTCCATGCTGGAGAAAAACCTCTACTAATGATGTGAAACAGTGTGGTAAAAGCCATTTTATTATGTATTAGATATCATTTAAAAACATGAAAAGAGTGCAATTCCTGGATTTAAAACTTAGGGCTGTAAACAGTGTGAAAAACCTTTACACAGTGGTGTAACCTTCAAAGATATGAAAGAATCCATAGTGGATTAAAACCCTATGAATGTAAGCAGTGGTGATTAAAAGCACTTAGATATCTAGGAAGTCCCCCCTTCTGTCAAGTCCATGAAAAGAATTCTACCTGGATAAAAACATAATGAAATGTAAAATAAACACTGGTGGTAAAAGCATTTATATTGTTTATAGTTTATCTTAAAACAAAAAAAAAAGACAATGAAGGAGTGCCCATGAGTTGCAACTGGGAGTGAAATCTGTAAATGGCTGGTAAACAATGTGGAAAGCCTTTTTAGACCAAGTGTGGTAACACTTCAAAGATCCAGAAAAATCATACTGGAGAAAAGCCATATGATTGTGAAAAGTGTGGTAAAGCCAAAATTTATATGCAAATGGATATCTTTAAAATAAAATGAAGAGTAGCCATACGGGGATTGAAACTTTAATTTGCCTGTAAGCATGTGGAATGTCCCCTTCAAGATTCTTGCAGTAAACTTCCAAGAGATAATGGAAAAGTCATAGTGGCATAAAAACCCTTATGTAAATGTAAACAATGTTGGGTAGAGAGCTATACAGAATAAATTGTGACCGGCTTCAATGTTTACCATTAAGGAAAAAATTCAAATAAACTGGAGACAAAAAAAACCTATGAAAATGTTGAACAACTGTGGTATAAGGCATTTATATATAATAGTTATCGTTAAAAAACAATGAAAAAGTACATACTGGGAAAAAGACCTATGAATTAAACACTTGTTGGTAAGCCATAATTATATGCAAGGCAGGTAATCTTTAGAAAACCAATGAAAGAGCGCTGGGCAATAGGGTGGTGGTATGCCCTTTAAAAATCCCTAGCACTTTGGGAGGGCCCAGAGAGGCAAGGCAGATATTTGGTGAGTTCCAAGGCCAACTCAAACCTGAGTTTGACAGAAGTGGTTTTCCAGGCAATTAGAAAAAAACCCAACAAAGAGCAACTGGGACTAAAACCAAAAAGGGAGACCCTGTCCCTTGAAAAGACCAAAAAAAAAAAAAAAAATGAAAAGAGTGCATAGTGGAGGGAAACATTATATATGTATAAAATTTGCCCCTGTAAACAATGTGTTAAATAGTAAACATTGGTGGAAAAAAGGCCTTTAAGAAAGACATTTTTAATTAAGACAGAAAGAAGAGACAGTTAGACCGACAAGTGGTGTGCAAAAAAATAGTTGCAAACCTTCAAAACCAGTAAAAAGAATTCATACTGGTGAAAAAAAAAACCCACGAATGAAAAGAATTCATACTGGATAAAAACCCTATGAATGTAAACAAGGTGGAGAAAAAGCCCCTTTTAAAGAGAATCTAGTAGTCTTCCTTAGTTATTCAGTCGTAACCGAGTCGATCTATACTCTTTTTTCTTTCNAAACACACAGCAATAAATAAAATAAATAAATAAATAAATAAAACCTACTAACTCTAACAAATAATCTAAAGCATTTGACCTCACAAGTAACCTATGAGGTAGCTACGATTTCTTCCCTCATTTCTCAGATTCTACTATTGAGGCTCAGAGAGGTTAAATGGCTTGTCCAACATCACACAGCTAGAATGAGTGGGAAAGATAGTGTCTGGGTCAGCCCAGAGGCCGTGCTTTAGATTACTAATGCATGGCTCTATCTGGGGCCATAGCAATGTGGTAGTTTCTGATAGTTTAAAAAATGTGGGCTGGAGAGATGGCCTAGCGGTTAAGAGCACCAACTGCTCTTGCAGAGGACCCAGGTTCCATCCCCAGCATGCACATGGTGGCTGAGAACCGTCTTTAAATCCAGCTCCAGGGAAATCCGATGCATCCTCTTCTGACCTCCACGGCATTGCACAACATGAATGTACAAACCTACATGCAGACAGTACATTCATACACATACAAAAAATAAAAAATTTTAAAAATGTGCATGTGTGTGCATGTGTGTGTGTAAAATAAAAATAAAAATATTTTCTTTTTAAAATTTTATTTATTTTCTGTGTATGAATGTACTGTCTGCATGTACGTTTATGCACTTGTGTCAAGCAATGCCATGAGTCAGAAGAGGGCATCAAATTCCCTTGGAACTGGAGTTAAAGACTGTTCTCATCTGTCATATGGGTGCTGGGGATCGAACTTGGGTCCTCTGCAAGAGCAGTCAGCACTCTTAACAGCTAGGCCATCTCTCCAGCCCCAAAATTCAAGTTTTAAGAAACCTAAAGCACACATGGAATACAACAACACATGAAACAAGAAACCTTCAGGTCTTTTTGAAATATTTTATGGAATTCTGCCATGAAACAGTCTGGGCTTGGGCTCTTTTGAGTTGGGAGGTTTCTTACTACATCCTCAATTTCTTCATATATTTTGGGCCTGTTTAACCTGCCAATCTCTTCTTGGTTGAGCTTCGGTGATTCCTAGGGTTTCAGATATTCATCCATTTCTTCTAGGTTTTCAAACATGGTAGAATATAGGTTCTTGTAATATTCCCGTATGATTTTTCTGGATCTTTTGTCTGTTGTGATATTTCCCTTTTCATCATGGATGGTATTGATTTGGAGTTATTCCTTCTTTCTTTTGGTTAACTGGGCTAGAGGTCTGTCTGTCTATATTGTTTATTCTTTCAAAGAACCAACTTTTGGATTCATCGATTTTTTTGTATTGCTTTCTTTGTTTCTATTTCATTGATTTCTTCTCTGATTTTTGTTGTTTCTTCCTGTCTGTTGTGTTTAGGGTTCATCGGTTGTTGCCTCTCAAGTGCTTTTAGCTGCAGGGTTAGATCATTCACTTGTGCCCTTTCTGTTTTTCTAATGTAGGAACCCCAAACTCTGAAGGCGATAGAAGAAAACGTTGGCAGAAGACTACAAGACATAGGCATAGGAAAAGACTTCCTACATCAGACAGCAGCTGTGCAAGAATTAAGGTCGACAATTGACAAATGGGACCTCATTAAACTCAAAAGCTTCTGTACATCAAAAGAAATAATCAAGGAAGTGAAGAGAAATCCCACAGAGTGGGAGGAAAGCTTCACTGCAGATACATCTGACAAAGCATTGATTTCCAGAATATATAAACTACTCAAAAAACAAAGGAAAAAGAAAACACAAGTGGAGAAACAGAGGGGACTTCACACGTGTTAGGAATTAGGATGGTCTGGAGATAAACCTTAGAAAGTGTTCAAATCACTAATCATTTAAGGAAATGCAAATTTACAACACTTTAAGATATCATCTTACTCCCCTAAGACTGGCTAGGATCAAGAAAACAAATGATACCAAGTTGCTGAGAGGTTGGGGGGAAAGGGGAACCTCATCCACTGGCTGTGGGAATGTAAACTTGTTACCAGCCACTATTGATAGCAGTGTGGAGAACCCCTTGGAAGACTTGGGACATGAACTTGCCACCCGACCCAAGCCTATCCACTCCTGGGCATGTCCCCTCAATAAGGACTAACCCTACCAAGAGATACTGTACAGCCATGTTTATTTTCAGCTCTCTTCACATAGCAAAGGACCTGGATCCAACCAAATGCCCCTCATAACGAGAGTGGATAGAGGAAAATATGGTACATCTACCACCAAATGGATAGAGTTCTATGCAGCTGTAAAGAAAGTTGATATCATGAGCCTTGCAGGAAAAATGGCTGGAAGCTAGAGGAACATCTGCTGAGTAGAAGTGATAGTCTTTTTTTTTTTTTTTTTTTTTCAGAAAAAGAAATACAAATTACTTGAAAAATATTTTGAGCTACTATCTCATATGTGGATGCTTTGATAATGCCAATTACCGTAGTTCGTGTATTCTTGTACTGGCCCCTGAGCTTTTGTCCTAAAGCATTTGGGACGTGATCAGCTAGTGATGCAATATTGGAAAACAAGAAACAACAACAACAGAACGGGCTGCATCGAAAGAACTGAATGAAAATGTGAACTTCTGATCACAACAGAGTCAACTTCCTCATGGAGGAAATTGAATTTTTGAAGATATACGGACGGAGATACGAATGGATGAATGAAACGTTTTAGCATTCAAACGGTACTTCTTGCGACAAACTGCAGCCCTATGAAAGGCAAAAAAAACAGCCAGAATGACCAGAGTCTAAGACAACAGTTCCAAGAAAGTAGACTTGTTTTGCTTCTCATCCACCTGGGCCCCCTTTCTAAGCCTCGGCAAAAATCTGTGGCAAATTGGGGGGGGGGTGTGGTAGAATGTAAGTGTTGTGATTGGGGTGAATGGTTGTGATGACTGTGGGGTGGTGATTGGAAAACTACAGAAATTTAGCCTGGACACTCATTTGATCAATGATTGAATTTTTAAACATACAAGGCCCCCCCTGCTGGATAGTGGGACCAAGGGGCTTTGTGGGGTTTTGCACTGGAGTTCTCTGGGAATTGGCGTTTCAGATGGCCTCTTAGCCACAATGTGGGTGCTGGGGATTCACCCTGGGTGCTCTGTAAGAGAGGTCAGCGATTTTGTGCTATGCTTTTCAAACTCAAGGCCTCAGGAGGCAAAGTGGCATTGTGGTAGATTCATGGAGTTCAAGGCCAGCTGGTTCTCCCAGAGTGAGTTCCAGGGGCCACAGGGGCTTTATAGGAGATCCTGACTCAAAACAGAAAAAAAAACAAACAAAATAAAATAAAATTTTTTAAAAGCTATTTTTGTCTGGAGAGATGGCTCAGACTTTAAGAGCACTGACTGCTCTTGCAGAGGACCTGGATTCTTCCCATCCTCCAGATGGCTGCCAAAGACCTGTTCTTTAAGCTGGAATCTTGGTGCGGCATGCCTTAAACAAACAAACCAAGCCAGCGTGGTTCACACCTTTAATACTAGCACTTGGGAGGCAGAGGCAGGCAGATCTTTGTGATTCAAAGCCAGCCTGATCTACAGCGTTGTGAGTTCCGGGACAGCTGGCGCTACAGGGCGACCCTGTCACAAAAATGATCCAATAAACAAAACAAAACAAAACAAATATTGGTCCAACTACCAAAACATTTCATGTTTGTTCAATGAAACCTACCACACTTTGCTTTCTTATGTAACTGGAATAGAAAATTTCTAGTATAAAAAGGAAAATTTCCTTTCATTGACCAGTGTGTCATGGTGTGGATTTCTTAGTTCTTTTGGGATATCCACTGCCTAAAAACAGGCTTCACCTTCCAGAGCAGCTCATGAAGTGGCCTGTTAGGGCCTATTTATGCAGGGATACTCCTGCTGCATGCTTCCTGGACTCTGTGGTTCTCACAGTCAACCTGGTGAGGATAGGATTTATTCTCTGTTACAACTCACAGGTCATGGTTCATCATTGAGGGAGACCATGGTAGGAACTCGGGACTGGAATTGGAGGCAGGAGTTAAAGCACGAACATCCGGTGGAATACTCTGTTACTTGGTTTGCTGGCCTGGGCAAAAGCTATTTGCTCTCTTTGTTTTTACATAAAAATTTAATTTTTTTTTTGGTCTTTTTTTTTTTTAATTTATCATGTCTGAATGTCATGACTGCACTGTCTGCCTGCAGGGTTTGTGCACCCGGTCGTGCCAATGCTCGGAGGTCAGAAGAGGGTCTCGGATTCCCTGGAAATGGAGTTCTCCTTGGAATTGGAGTTTCAGCATGGTTCTCAGCTGCATGTGGGTGCTGTGGATCGAAAACCCGGTCCTCTGCAAAGCGGTCGGAGCTCTCAACCCCTAGCCTATTCCAGCCCTCTTTTTTTTGTTTTTCAAGACAGGGTCTTCCTGTAGCCCCAACTGTCTGGAACTCAAATCTGTAGGACCCGGCTGGCTTGGTCTACACATATCTTCTTGCCTCTACCTTTCCCAGTGCTAGGATTAAAGGTGTGCACCACCACACCCGGCTCAAAAAGTATTAATGTTTCATACCCCTTCTGCATTGACACCCTCCCACATCCCTCCTCCCTCCCCCTTCCCCAAATTAATACATTGTTATTTGTGTTAAGGCCTATTGACCCAAATTAATCTCCTTAGCCATTTCTCAGTGCTGGTTCATCCACTGAGGTCTAGTCAGCCTATTCTGCCTGTTTTCTTATATAATGCAGAATCACCTTCCCAGGGGTGGCACTATCTACAGTGGACTGAGCCCTCCTACATCACTTAGCAATCAAGAAAATGCTCCCAAAAACATGGCCACAGGCCAGTCCAATCTAGACATTACTCAATCGAAGTTCCCTCTACCCAGCCATAGCAAGTTGACAATTGAAGTTATCCAACACAATTGACCCCTTATCAATGAACTGATACAAAAACACATCACTTTGAACCCAAACCTTTCCATTTCTCGTTCCCAAGATCTCGTGTTAATATGACAACATAGACAGCTGGAGCACAGGGTGTGGGCCGGGCGCTTCAGCCAGATGGAGGATTGGATTCAATGCCTTAGGTTTTGTAGAGGTGAATAGGAAGCATTTGTGTCTAGGATGCCCTGACATCTCTGAGCTCTGTTTCATTTTATATTCCCCTCCCCTCCACACTCTCCTTGCCCTGTTTGCTTACCCTGGCAGGGCCAGAGATCCTTGGACTGGACACATTGAACCCCAGGTATAGAGGAAAAAGACCCCCATGGTGACCACAGGGTCTAACTGCCAATTCATACCCGGACCTCTTACTACTACTAGTACAACTATACCTGGAGGGAAGCATGCGCATGTGAATACAGTGCCTGTGCAGGCCAGTGGAGCGTGTAAGATCTCCTGGAGCTGGTCTTATTAGCAGTTAGGAGCCACCTGATGTGGTGCTGAGACATCTCTCCAGCTCCATCATGGGCCCCTTTTGAGGGAAAGGCTGCATATATATCTGGGTCATAACAGTTTTCCTGGCTTTGCTTAAAGAATCAGTACATGCCTGTGTCTAAATACATGGATAAATAGTTAAGAAGTTTTTTTTTTTACCTCGAAAACTGAATTGTAAATGAAAAGTTAATGCTGACTACAAGTCTGAAAAGTTAAACTTAAGTCTTTGTTCTGGTGTATTTTTATATCGTAATCCTAATGGATTGGTTTTGAACTGGAGGTTGATCCAGTATGACACCTCATCTGTGGTTTTTAGGAGTGGACTGTGAATTTCATCTCTATCAGCCTGAGGGAATTCGGGGTCACACAGTGGTCCATAGAACCATGTACTCTGTTTTCAGAGACCTATGGAGCTGTGTGGATGCAAGGAACTTGCCAGGTGAAGCTGTGCAGACAGTTGTGTCCTGTGTGAGGAGGAGGGGACAGGGACTGTGCTCAGTCAGGGAGGAGATGGGCCAGCAGCCACCCTGGGCAGGGCCTGGGGACTCCCTGGGGGAAGTTGCTGTGTTTAGTTTATTTTAAATCATTCTTGGGATGTTTTCTTTCTTCTTAACACCTTGTTTATATATCTCCAATGGACCTAGGTCACATGGTGGTGTTTGAAAACAGTCTGAGAAACAAGTCAACCCAGAACCCCTTAGTGCATAGTGGAGTGGTACTAACAAGAAAAATATAAAAAATTAACATTTACATTCCTAATTAGGAATGTTACTGAGGGCTGGCTTGTTTGATCCCAGGCAATATTGTGAGTTATTTGTCCTAGTGTGCATTTAAAGCCACTCTTTAAAAAGCCACCGCCCATGGCAGCAGCCGTCACTAGACAGGACAGTGCCAAAGATGTCTGAATAAAGATAGGCAGTAGGCACTTGACTTTCCCCCCCAGAGCTCAGCCATCCTGCCATCTCCCTCCACCTCCTCTCCCCACTCATCTTCTCACAGTCACAAGCAGAAGGCACTAAACCAAAACCTTAGTGACAGAAAAGAAATAGTCTCATATAGTGGGGGCAGGGGACCATCAGACTACACCTTGATTTTTGTCTATTTTCACTTTTCTTTCTTTGTTGTTGTTGTTGTTGTGTGTCTTAGTGACAGAAAAGAAATAGTCTCACATAGTGGGGGCAGGGGAACTTCAGACTACACCTTGATTTTTGTCTATTTTCACTTTTCTTTGTTGTTGTTGTTGTTGAGACAGAGTCTCCCTGTAACCCTGGCTAGCCTGGAACTCACAGAGATCCACTTGCCTCCACCTGCTGAGTGCTAGGATTAAAGGATGTACCACTATGTCTAGCTTAAAGAGGGTTCTTTTTTTCTTTTTTTTTTTTTGTCTTTTCGAGACAGGGTTTCCCTGCCGCCCCAGCTGTCCTGGAAGGCACTCTGTAGACCAGGCTGGTTTTGAACTCACAAAGATCTGCCTGCCTCTGCCTCCCAAGTGCTAGGATTAAAGGCGTGTGCCACCACGCTTGCCAAAAGGGTTCTAATCTGCCATGTGGGTGCTGGGAATTGAACCTGGGTTCCTCTGAAAGAGCAGTCACTGCTCTTAACCAGTAAGCCATATTTGCATTGTGGTTTTTGTCTGTTTTCTTGTTTTTTAAATTTTTTATGCTTTTTATTGATGTTTTGTGTATTTCATACATCATTTTCCAATTCAGTTCAGGCATATTTCCCCTTCCCTTCCCCCCACCTCACCCCACCCCATCCCAGAACATGCATTCTGCCATAACTGTCCTGCATCTTTCTCTCCGTTTTTTTTTTTCATTTTTTAGCAATAAGTGATAACTTATACGTACAAGCATCCTTCGTGCACAACCAATTTGCAAGGAGTCGTGCCCAAACCCACACATTCCCTTGGTCCCACTCCAGCAGGGGGCTTGTATGTTCAATCAAGTTGATCAAATGAATGTCCAGTCGCTATTTGCTGTAGTTCACCTTCACCTCCAATCGAGCCCTTACATTTACCACGCCCCATCTTCCGCACAATTGTTCCCTAGGCTTAGAAAAAAGGCACAGATGGATGAGAAGCAAAACAGTTAACTTTCTCTGGACGCTGTTGTCCGGTCTTGGTCAATTCTGGTTGTTTCCTTCATGGGCTGACCGTTTGTCCAGGCTATAACTTTGAACTACTATGAAGCACAAGCTATTCAGTCTATTTAGGTAATTTCCAACTGAGGAAGTGTTATGGTAAGTTACTTTGGTATTAGACACAGATGTTTGTATGTTATGGTAATCCATGAATTACAGTTTTTTCTGTTAAATATGACCAGGGTCCTTATCTGTGGCTTATAACATCTCCCAACAATTAGCGGATGTAAGCTTGTGGCATCATCGGTGAGTTATTCCTCCAACGCGCAGAGCTAATCGCCAATTAGATTGGGATATACAGGCCTTATGGCTGCCACTGCTGCACCATATTTCCAGGCAGGTGAGGTGTAGCTGGTTGCTGATGGATGAGGTCTTGCTTGACTCAAGGCGACCTACATTTGCTTTATTGATTCAGTGGCCTGTGGTAACACTCTTTGGTCTTCCAGAGACCATCTGTACCCTTGCAAGTGTGGTCTCCATACATCTTTCCCCGTCTACCTCAGGTCTTCAACAGCAGGGCCTTATCACCTCTCTTCTTGCAGGTATTCCCAGTTTGGAGGCAGGAAGCCTTTACCTTTTGTGGGGGCTTGGATCCCCTGGCCAACTCTCCTTGGTAGAATAATCCATTGTTGATGTCAAGCTCCTGTATTAAAATTTTGCTTAAGTGCATTAGCTTAAGGAGACTTTAGTTATATTTGGTTCTGCATAGAGAATACTTTTCAATTTCCATGTCTATTAGTCAATTAAAGAAGGCAGTTTTCTGGTTTACACGAAATACCTCTATAACATGTGGCTCCAATCTACAGATGGAGAACGACCCTCATCTTCATTATTTTTCTCTTGTTTATGGGGGGCCGGTCGAAAGTCTCTCGTATTCAAACCTTTGTGGCACCTAGAAGGTAGGCTTCGTTAGGACTCATTACAAATAGTTGTTACTCGTAGGATCCACAGCGGGGCCTGATGTCTGCAGCAATCTGAAACATTTCTTCCCTTCAATGCCGAGATCAATCTCTTCTGGTACTTCCTGGTACATCTTTCTCAATGCAAAGCTGTATTTCTTCTCAGCGATTAAACTTGGTGGACATTCTGAACTGTTAGTAGTAGAACATACAAATCCTTTCCCGTAGTTACTTTAGATTTGAATTGCAAGTTTTTTTGACAAAAAGTTTTCTATGTTATCTGTATCCCCTTTTGTATTTTAGGTTTTTGTGTTTTTTTGACCATGAGTCTCAAAACAGCCGTGTATTATACATACCTATCGGGTGGAATCAAGTCACAGATTTCATCAAAATTCACCCATGCTGTTTTGGGAACCTGTGTGTGCTTAACTTGGGAAGCAACTTAATTTTTAGTTAAATCATCCTATTCCTATCTGTGAACAGAGATTGCTACGAGGGTGATACTGTACAACAGCAAAAAGTATAGAGAACCATTATTGTGCCAATCCCAAAGTTATGTTATACAGATTTTCATTAAAATAAAATGTGGCCAACAGCAATTTATATCACCAAAATTCAACCTCAGATTGCCATTACTGTGTTTAGCCGAGCCGTTCAACAATGTTGTTTAATCTACACATATTTTACTTTTACTAAGTCCTAAAAAACAATGTATTGTAGACAGTGTCTAGGCAAAACTGGATAATTGTTGAACTTCTGTCAATTAAATATGCATTAATCGAATATACACCCGTGTCCCTCCCACCCTCCCCACCCTTCCCGATTCACATTTCAGTCAGTTTTCTGATGTAGTCTTTTGTTGTTGTTCTTTAATATGCATCCCTCTCCACCAGAAATATTTATAACTGGGTTATTTACACCACCATCCACATATGAGGGATACCATTTGGTCGTTTGTTTTTCGGGACTGTGTTTTACTCACTTAGACGGAGGTCTTCTAGCTCCACCCATTTACCTGTACCGTTCATGATGTCTTTCTTTATCGCTGCATAGACTTCCATTGTGTACATGTTACCACATTCTCTATCCCCTCGTCAGTTGAGGGGCATTTGTGGTTGATTCCAGTTTTTTGCTATTGTGAACAGAGTTGCACTAAATAGAGCTTTGCATGTATCTCTGCATAAGATGAGTCTTGTGGGTATATTACCAGAAGAGGTATGGCTGGATCCAAATTGCAGGCTCATTTGGGTCTTCTTAAGGGTTCTCCACACCCTTTTCCATAGTGGCTGTATGAGGTTACATTCTCACCAGCAATGGGATGAGTGTTCCCCTTCCCACAACCTCTCCAGCACTTGGCATTCATTTGTTTTCTTGATCCTATCCAGTCTTATTGGAGTAAGATGGTATCTTAAAGTGTTTTAATTTGCATCTCCCTTACTAATTAGCAATGTTGACCACTTCTTAAGGTGTTTTCTCAGGCCATCTCTAATTCCTCTCTGTGAAGTCTATTCAGATCTTTGCTCCATCTCTGAGGACTCATTTGTTTTCTTTCTTCTTTGTTTTTTGAGTAGCTTGTATACTCTGGAAATTTACTGCTTTGTCAGATGTATCTGCATGAAGGTTTCCAACATTCTGTGGGTTTTCTCTTCACTTCCTTTATTGATTATTTTGATGCCACAGAGAAAGCTTTGAGTTTAATGAGGTCCCATTTGTCAATTTTCGATCTTATTTCTTGTGCAGCTGCACTGTCTGATAGGAAGTCTTTCCTATGCCTATGTCTTTGTAGTTCTGCTGCCCAATGTTTTCTTCTATCACCTCCCGGAGTTTTGGGTTTCACGTTAATGTCTTTTATCCATTGGAATTCACATTGTACAGGGGAAGAGGTAGGGGTTAATTTCATTCTTCTACAAGTGGTTTGTGATCCAGTTTTTTCCAACACCACTTACTGAAGATGCTGTCTTTCCTCCCTTGTGCTCTTGGGGCCCTTGTCAAATATGAGGTAGCTGACATTGGATGTGCTCAGTTTGGATCTTCCAGGTTTTATCCGTTGCGTCCACTGGTCTGGTTTTTTGTGCCCAGTAACCAAGCTGCGTTTTGACTATAGCCCCGCTGTGTATAGTTGATGTTTCTGTTAGCGATTAATACCCCCTGTATTGCTCTTTTGCCCAGAGTTGCTTGGCTCTTCGGGGTCTTTTGTTTTTCCACGTGAAATTGAGGATGGATTTTGTTTTTCCAAGCCTGTGAAGAAACTCTTGGGGATTTTGATTGGGATTTGCATTAACGCTGTACAATTTGGGTAGATGGTCATTTTTACTTTATTAGTTCTTCCAATCCATGCGCATTGGAAGGTTAGTCCATCTTCTGATGTCTTCCTCAATTTCCTTCTTCAGGGGTTTAAATTTTGTTGTAGACATCCTTGGTGTCTTTGGTTCTGTTTGTTTCCTAGTAATTTTTATTGTTTTGAGGCTATTGGGAGTGGGAAGG
>VZQC01004674.1:12673-30527 GCA_009823505.1 Rhizomys pruinosus | reverse complement strand
CTCCCCACCTGCCTGGAAATACCGTGCAGCAGCTGCGGGAAGCCATAATGCCTGTAGTATCCCAAATCTAATTGGCGTTAGCTCGCGCAGTTGGAACGACATACCACCCACGACTGAATGCCACAAGCTATAACACTCCTCCTAATTGTTGGGAGATGGCTATATAAGCCACAGTAAGACCCTTTTATATTTAACAGAAAAAAACTGTAATTCATGGATTAAAATAACATCCAAACATCTGTGTCCAAACCAAAGTAACCTCAATCATCAAAATTAGACTGTTTTTAAATACTATATATCCGTAATAGCTCTGGTGCTTCGAGTAGTAGGATCGAAAAGTTAACCCCTGGACAAACTGTCCAGCCCATGAAAGGAAACAACCAAAATTTGACCAAAAAAGCCAGGACAACAGCTCCAGAGAAGAAGTAGACTGTTTTGCTCCTCATCCCATCTTTGCCCTTTTTCTAAGCCTAGGGAACATTTGCGGAAAGAGGGGTGGTAAGAATGTAAGGGCTGCAGATGGGGTGAAGTAGGTGAAACTACAGCAATATAGACTGGACACTCATTGTGATCAACTTGATGTGAACATACAAGCCCCCCCTGCGGATGGTGGGACCGAAGGGAATGTGTAGGGTTTGGGCACGACTCGCTTGCAAATTTGGTTGTGCAGAAGGATGCTTGTACGCATATTGTTACTTATTGCTAAAAAAGTGATTTTTCCCTCTGCATTCCCTAGACTGGGACCCTCCAATTGCTAATGCACCCTGTAGCCCCCTGTTGGTCCCTGCACTGGTATACTCATGTAAGACTCAACCAGCTTGTCCTTTCAGTTGCAGAGAAAACATCCACTAAGTACTGGCCACTATCAATCTGGACCAAACCCACTGGGCAGAGCACCCCAAGCAGCCAAAATGAAAAACTGAATTCTAACCCTCCAGCCTGACAGCTGTTCCCCCAGGACTTCACCCCTGATCAGCTCTGAAGCAGCTACAGAAGACAGAACTCCACCCTTTTTCCTATAGGAACAAAAGGCTGGAATGCAGAGACACCTAAGACTGGAGGTCCTAGAACCTGCTCTACCAGGCTAGCCTTTGGCTATGCTAAAGCAGGCCACCACTGATTACTCAGGAATCTTCCGCCTCGCCCTTCTGGAAGCCAGATTCCAGATTCTGACCCACCCCACTCTCACTGAATCCCACTCCCACCTTATCCCTTAAATTCCCAAGCCAGATGCCATTCTATGCTTGGCTTGGCTTTCTCTTTCCCCTGAGCCCAGCCCCAGATACCCTGAATTAAACTTTGCTCCGAAGAGCTTAGACCTCATGGCCTTTCATTCCAGGGGGAGCACACCATAACCATACAGCTACAATCTTAATGATGGTATAAATCGACTGTGGTTTGGGTAAGACTCCATTACAAACACAGGTAATGTTAGACTTTGGGATGCAAAGGAGATGTGATAGATAAGTAGAAATGGGCCTGGGTGCACGCCATTAATCCCAGCACTCAGGAGGCAGAGGCAGGTGGATCTCTGGGAGTTCAAGGCCAGCCTGGTCTACAGAGGGATTTCCAGGTCAGCTGGGCCTACAGGGAGACTCTATCTGAAAAAGACCTACAAACAAACAACAAAAGTAGAAATGGAATCTGACCTTCAATAGATGCCAATCATAGAGCAGCAGCAGCTTAACCTTGGGAATGGAGATTGGGCATCCAGGTTGAGGTAGGCCCAGGATTTATAGGTGGGCCCAGAAAATCCCAGAAAGGGGGTTGTGCCTTCCCAGATGCACAGAAGTTAGGATATGCCTTCTTGTGTACTGTGCTCTTTCCTAGGGTCAAGGAAGGAGGATGGGGAGTTCTGATACAGGGTTTCATAAGGAATCACATCTAAGAGAATAAGAAGCCAGATGTCTTTTGCTAGGGGCCATATGTTGTGAATTAGGTGTGTCTCCCTCTTGAAGTGGGGAGGCAGATTGGATGGGTGGGCAGTTACTACAGCCATTTCTCAGAGTGATTTTCCTTCAGAGAGAAAATAAAAACTGCCAAACATTAAATTCCAAGCTCAAACCAAATGGTTTCAGTAACCATCCCAAAAGATTCTCTTCCTGAAAGAAGGGTTTTCTGAGGAAATGACACAGTGCACATACTGAGGTCAGAGGACAGCTTGTGGGTACCAGTTCTCTCCATCCATGTGGTTCCTGGGAATTGAACTCAGATCATCAGTTTTGGTGGCAGGTGTCTTCCCGACTGAGCCATCTGACCGGCCCTTTTATTCTGAATTAATTCATTGTCACTGCATGCCTGCCACAGGCACAGGTGGAGGACAAAGGACAACTTCCTGGGCTCAGTTCTTCCTCTGCCCTCCACGTGGGTCTCAGGGATGAAAACCAATTGACCATGCTTTCATGGCAAGGGCCTGAAGTTGAGGCATCTTTTGCAACTCTGTTTTTAAAAGAGAACAAGAACTATAAGTACAAGCCTAGTTGTGCTTTATTCCAGTGGTTGTAACATGAGCAGCTTCCTTCCTTCCTCAGATTATCCCTGTGTGGTTCCTTAGTTTTTGTAGAGATGAACAGGAAGCATTGTGAAGCAGGATGGTGGATGGATTTGTCTGGGATGCTCTGTCATCTCTGAGCTCTGTTTCCTTTGNAATGAGAACAAGAACTATAAGTACAAGCCTAGCTGTGCTTTATTCCAGTGGTTGTAACATGAGCAGCTTCCTTCCTTCCTCAGATTATCCCTGTGTGGTTCCTTAGTTTTTGTAGAGATGAACAGGAAGCATTGTGAAGCAGGATGGTGGATGGATTTGTCTGGGATGCTCTATCATCTCTGAGCTCTGTTTCCTTTGATATTCCCCTCCCACCACCTTCTCCTTGCCCTATTTGCTTACCCTCTCAGGGCCAGGGATCCTCGGGCTGGACACATTGAACCCCAGGTATAGAGGAAAAAGACCCCCATGGTGACCACAGGGTCTAACTGCTGATTCACACATGGGACCTTTTATAATTATTATTACTATTATTTTGGGGGGTATTTTTGAGACAGGGTCTCCCTTTAGTCCCAGCTGGCCTGGAGCTTGCTCTGTAGACCAGGCTCTCCTTGAACTCACAGACATCTACCTGCCTCCGCCTCCTGAGTGCTGCCCACAACTGTAGTCCCAGGACACCAGCAGTGGAGGCAGGAAGAGTACAAGTTCAAGGTTTCATGCCTGGCTCCATAGACAGTTGGATAGCATGGGCTGTGTGAGAACTTGTCACAAGAGGAACATTGAAATGACCTTTCATTCAGACTCACAGCTGGAAATGAAACCAATGTGGGTGACCTAGGGATCCATGGGGCTGAGGAGCTCAGGATGTGTCAGCTGCTCTGGGCTGTCAGCCAACTTTGTCCTCCCCTGGGTACAACATCTCTGGCTAACACCCATTTTATTTGCAATGGCCTCATGCTAAGCCCAGCACCAAACTGAGGAGAGTGTCAAGGCTCTGGTGCTGCTTACCTGACCTGTGACTTGTCCTCAGAAGTGCCCTGGTGACGTCAAATGCATGGAGCAAAAGTGAAAATTCTGCCATGGGCATAATGAATGTAAGAGGATGGCAGGTTTATGTTCTTCACCTCTATAGCATTTACAGCACCAATAACACGTGCCAGGTTTGGTGTGACAAATACTGCTGACATCTGAGATGAGAGCACACATGGGTGTGGTGGCTCAGGCCTCTGATCCCAGCATGACATAGAGAAATCAATCCCAGCCTAGTTACACAGTGAGCATCCCCCCAGCATATACTCAGATGCACTCTAAGGAGAGAGGCTAGGACCCCACAGTCTCAGCAGTGCTGGTATTCAGGTCTGATGATTCCTGACCCCAGGGCTGACTCTCACATGGTGAATGAAGCAGAGTTTTATCAGGATCAGTTCAGGAGAAAAGGAAAACTTAATCTAGAATTTTCCTCTCTGGTGGGATGGTGGGGAGGCCTGGGGAACAGTGAGGTCAGTGAATCTCAGTGTGGGCCACAACCAAGGAAGAAACATGAAGGTGGAGGGAGAGCACCTGTGCTTCTCTGGGGAGTGTGGTCCTTTTATATTTACAGTCAGAGACAATGGAGGTGACATTCCCTCCCAATGTCGGTCACCCATTCAGTCTCTGCCTTTCTCCTCTGTTGTGCTGATTATTATTCCATATTCTTCTATGAAAAGATCCCAGGTCAAAAGAGGCATTTCCTGTTCAGGATTACTGGCTAAGCCAGGTGTAGTGGTGCACGCCTTTAATCCTAGCACTCGGGAGGCAGAGGCAGGGGGATTTTTGTGAGTTCAAGGCCAAACCCAGGACAGAGGCAAAGGAGAACCCATTTTTTCCTCCAGGACAGAGCTGAGAACAGTTGGGGAGCTGTGTGAGGTGTTGACTGTATCACAAAAATTAGAGAAAGAGGCTGGGCCAGGAGGTGCTCAAGCTTAATCCCTGTGCCTGCTTTCACAGCAGGTGTGAGCTGTGCTGGGCTCTTCCCTCTTAGCTGGTATAGGAGGCTGTGACCAGACTCCTTTCTCTTCCCCTGGACTCATTGCTTTCTCTGTCTTTTTGTTCTGCCTGGAGTCTTTGGCACTTTCTTCTCAGCCTCTCGGTGCACTCCCTTATAAAGCTTTGTTTTAGTAAGACCCCCGTGATCTGCCCAGGTTCCTCATCCTTTGTTGGCCCTCAGGGGGTGTTTGGGGCTCTGGTCTGTCTTCAGCACTGACCCAGAATCCTCCTTACCCTGATGTTCCCATCTGCCAGTGTCCACATGGCTCCTCTCTGTGTGCTCCCCCAGCCCATGCTGTGTCCTTGGTTGGGCATAATAAAAATTACCGGTTCTCCTGGGGGAGAACAGGTAAGTTCAGGTATTCACGTAGGTGCACCCGGGACTAGATGATGTTAGCCAGCCAGCCACAATTTACTGAGCCATGACTTGGAAACCCAATCGATCCTGCAATCTCCCTTAAAACTAGGATCTATGGGGGCTGGGAGGGATGGCTTAGCGGTTAAAAACCCTGGCTTCTCTTGAGAGGACCTGGGTTTGAATCACAACACCCACATGGCAGATAAAAAAAAAAAAAAAAAAAAAAAAAAAAAAAGCGGGGGCTGGAGAGATGGCCATATTGGGCAGTTACTCGCAGTGGCTTTAAGATTCTAACCCTTGCTCTTCTGCACGAGGACACTGGTGTCTAAGTCCTCCACAGTCACCCACATGGTCGGCTGATTGAACCCTGTCTTTGCTCCAAGTGTCCAGGGAGGAATCTGATGCACTCGTTCCTGCACCTCGGGTGGGAGGCACTTGTTACGACAAGCGGGTGTGTGCACAAACCGGTCGGTACAGCGCCACGTACAGGTAACAATTCTGGACAAATAAGTGCATAAAATCAATAAACTATTCTAAATTAAATAAATAATAAAATAAAGAATTCTTAGTGTTGTTAATAAGAGAATTTAGGAACAGACAGCTAAGGAGTCAAATAATGACACTGCAAAGAAGGGTCCAACTCTGGGCAGGATTGTTGTGGGGACAAGGCTGCTTCATTTTCTTACTAACCCTGGAACTCTTTTGGTCTATTAGGAATCTGTCATTTGCTGGAGTGGGAGGGAGTTTGAAGAGAATTTTGAGAACCGATGTTCTTTCCAGGGAGATCATTCACAAGCAAATTCTTGTGGTGACTATATGTTTGTGTGCATCTGGAATGCACTTGTGTGTGTGTGTGTCTTGTGGTGTGTGTGTCTGTGTGTGTGTGTGTAATTTGAATACAGATAATATGTGAAACTTGCCATTGCGATTCTATGAAAGGCCAAAGTCACACTGAGGTGCCTCCAATCTGTTGATTTTTCTCTTAATTTGTCTGAATTACCATATTTTCTTAACTGTCTTGGTTTGCATTCAGGGTTTCAAGCCTGTAGCACCGCGAGTTGAACTTTGGAACTCGCTCTGTAGACCTGAGGCTTGCATTGAAACTCACAGAGATCCACATGTCTCTGCGTCCTAAGAGATAGCGACTAAAGGGGTGGTGTGCCGACCAAAACCTCAGCTTGGTGCGTGTGTGTTGTGTGTGTTGTTGTAAGTGGGGTGTGTGTGTGTACTAGACAAATGTATGCATGGCTCACATTTACCATAATGAGTGTGTGGAGTTCCAGAAGACAGCTTTGTGTAGTTGGTTCTCTCCTTCAGCCTTTATGTGGCGTTCTCTGGGATTGAATTACAATTTGGTAGGCTTGTGGTCAAAGTACCATTAGTGGTACTGAAGTACACCTTGAAAGCCCAATTCCAATTTATTATATTAGAGACAATGTGGTTTCTGCACTGAACATGAGTTCACCCATTAAGCTAAAATGAGGGCAGCCTAGCCAAGCTTCCTCAGGCATCCTGTAAGGCTCTCCACCTGCATGCCTGGGATGTGGAGGCATTTAAGGGGGCTTAGCTTTTCTTAAGTCTCAGTGCCTTCAAGTATCCCATGATAGAGCGGACTTTACCAACGTGTGCCATTTCCTCAACCCTGAATGTTGGTAACACTTTATTTTTTTTTTAGAAAGTTTAATATCTATACTGCTGAGAATAAACCATGGTTGTCAGGATCTATTGAGTCTGTTTATCTTGGAGTTTTGGATTATATTCAGTGTACTGATTACATTTTTTCACTTGAACATCTGCATTGGAGGGAGCCTGTGGGACATAGTCTAGTGTTGTATTTTCTTTCATTGTTGAGTGATGTCGGAGGGCCCAGCACACTGTGAGCAGTGCCACCCCTTGGCAGGTTTATGTTCTGTTATTAGTATAAGAAAGGCAACTGAGCATGTGGGGCACTAGGAGAGCCCAGTCAGTACAGAGACACTCGGCTACTGCAACGTGTGGACTGAAGTCGTCAGATCCTGCTCTCCAGGTTCCTGGAGCCCTTCATGAGTTCCACCTGAGATCGTACTGAATATCTCCTGTCGATTCGCACTGTAACCTTCTCTGGTGGTATCCTGTCCTTTTCAGTACTCTTTGTTTTATAGCTTCTGGTAACAGAGTGGGTTGTGGTAGAGAAACATAAATAATGGTGATAATTTTCCATTTGCCAAATTCTCCTGAAGGTGCACAATCCCCTGCATTTGGTAGGGTCACCATGTATACTGCACCAGAGAAATTGACTCCTTTGAATAAAAACAGTTTCTAATTATCTGTTACAAAATGTCTTACATATAATTTTAAACTGTTATTAGTTTAAAATTATTTTTCAATAAAACCATCCCTGGGGACGTTACTCTGTAGGATGTACCAGTGGAGCCGGGGCATGCAAGTCCCGATGGGACAGGGAGAAGAGTAACGTGGCAGGGAATTGGCCTGATAATGACACACAAACACCAAGGCTTTGAGCAATAAGAAACTATTTATAAGAAATCAAGGATTTATGTTGCTTTTGTGCCACTGATGTGAGACTGCAGTTATCAAGTTTTGTAACATACTTTCTTGGCAAGCTTTTTGTCTTGTGATAATCTTTAGATAATGAGTATGGTTAATCTTTTTTTAAACTAATAATAATATTTTTTCCTTTGATTAGTTTCTTTTAAACCTGTTTCTAAAAATTTTCTCCTTTGTATGACAATAGTATTGGTTTATATAAGAGGGAGTTCCTTTAAAGCTAATGGACGCCTTAAGGAGGCTGAGAAAGCATTCCTACAGGGTAGGAAACGTTCAACCTGACTCAGGTAGCTCTGGGAGCTGATAATTCAGGGTTGGACTGTATTCTTGTTGTTAAGGTAGTCATGGGAACTGTTTTAACTAGAGAGTTGCTCCTGGACGATTAACAGTTTCCTTTTTGCCATATATAGTGGTCTTCATAATACCATCCCCACACTCAACCAATATTCTAAAGTTTGCCTAGAAATAGATGGTGTCAGTTTGTTAGTTCCCTGTAATTTAGGGGCATCTAAAGTCTATTTACTATAATGAAAGCTGGACCATATCCTTAGTCCAAAATTTGTGGGCCTGGATTTTCCCGTGGTAGACCTACGTTTTATTAAAGTTAAATACTATTTGCTTGCTGTTGCAGAGTTGGTCCCAGTGGGTTTATATTTTTTTTGTAGAGATCATTCTTGGTAGCTTTAACTAAAGCTTGGGAGGACAAAGGTGGAAAATTTTGGTGGAAAGCACTTTTCCCTGGAAACTCATCCGTGTCCAATTTATGACTCAGATTATCTGGAATTGCAAAGGACTTAGAGAGACAATGTCCCAGGACTGTGATACCAGAGCACATGATAATAATCAGCAAAGAACAACCAGTACCTAAAAAAAGGCTATAGGCAGTGCATCACAATCCAATACCACAGGGCTACTTCCCAATTTGTGAACGCCTCGCGCCTGACCACTCATCTGGTGTAGTGAGTATTGCAGCACTTCTCACTGGGGAATGGGCAAGGCCACTACTTTCCTACACACTTTGGATAGCAGTATGATAATCTCTGCCACTGAAGATGTGTAACGTGCTTTCAGGATGGTTAGCGCTTGAATGAATCAGGAGACAAGCACCTTCATCACGTTCTTCTTTTTTTTTTTTTTTTTTTTTTTTTTTTTTTTTTTTTTTGCGTGTTTTTCGAGAACATGAAAGCAGAAGGATGGCTTCCTGTATGGCACTCCCCTAAATGTCCTGGGAATTTTCACTACTGGAGTTAATCGAGCCTCCGCTTAGCCTGGCCGTTTATGATGATGATAATACCTTCACGAATATGATCCCTCACCTGCTTATCTGCCGTCTTGCCATCAGGCCAAGTGCATTAGCATTTAAAGTCATGGGCCCAACAATGAATGTATGAGAAGAAACTTTAATACCTTCTATTTGTAATGTTTTGGATATAATAAGGACTATGGAGTCTTTAGGATTTTCTTTTTCTTCTTTCTTTTCCATTTTATTTTTTTTTTTTTTTTTTTTTTTTTTTGGACAAAGGGGGCTCCCTGTAGCTCAGGTAACCTGGGAACTTACCAATGTTTTTGTCTCACAGAGATCTGCTTATCTCTGCTACTGTAGTGCTGGATTAAGGTAAAATCCGAACCATCTCTGCAACAATTCCGCTGGCGGTAAGCATGCAGTTTACATTATTAGATGGCCATGAACCTACAAGGGCCAAATTTAAAATGTTTTGCATTGAATGAAATATATTTCCTTAAATTCATTTTTTAAAAAATTTAGTGATCAGATTAGGGAGACCATGCAGTGAAGCCCAGGTTGAAGACTGGTGTTATCTAGACCAAGCCTTCAGATTAGGGGAGACCGTGCAGTGAAGCCTAGGGTGAAGATTGGTGTTATCTAAGACCAAAGACTCAAGATTGAGGGGAGACCATAGCAGTGAGGCCTTTAGGTTGGAGATTGGTGTTATCTAGACCAAGCTTTCAGATTAGGGGACACTGTGTGGTGAAGCCTAGGTTGAAGACTGGAGTGTTTAATGCTATGACGCAGGTCACACTTCAGATTAGGGGGGGGGAAGGCAGAAAAACGTGCAAGTGGAAGCCTAGGTTGAGACTGGTGTTATCACTAGACCAACCTTCAAGATTAGAGGACTGTGCAGTGAATGCATAGTTTGAAAGACTGGTGTGGTTCTAGACCAAAGCCTTCAAGATTTAGGGAGGACACTGTGCGTGGCCTAGTTGAGGACTGTGTGTTAATCTAAGACCAAGCCTTCAGTTGGGGAGACCGTAGCAGTAGAAGCCAATGGTTGAAGACTGGGTGTTATCTAGACAAGATTCAGATTAGGGTGAGACCGTGCATGGCCTAGGGTTGAAGACTGGTGTTTTGCCAAGCCTTCAGATTGGGGCACATCTGTGCAGTGAAGCCTAGTTTGAAGACTGGTGTTATCTAGACCAAGCTTTCAGATTAGGGGAGACTGTGCGGTGAAGCCTAGGTTGAAGATTGTTGTTATCTAGACCAACCCTTCAGATTAGGGGAGACCGTGCAATGAAGCCTAGGTTGAAGACTGGTGTTATCTAGACCCAGCCTTCAGATTAGGGGAGACCGTGCAGTGAAGCCTGGGTTGAAGATTGGTGTTATCTAGTCCAAGCCTTCAGATTAGGGGTGACCGTGCAGTGAAGCCTAGTTTGAAGACTGGTTTTATCTAGACCAAGCCTTCAGATTAGGGGACACTGTGCAGTGAAACCTAGGTTGAAGATTGGTGTTATCTAGACAAAGGCTTCAGATTAGGGGAGATGGTGCGGTGAAGCCTAGGTTGAAGACTGAGTGTTATCTGCCGAAAGCTTCGATTTAGGGGAGACAGTTGAGGGTGAAGCCTCAGGTTGAAGACTGGTGTTACTCTGACCCAATGCCTTCAGATATAAGGGAGCAGTGCCAGAGTTGAGCCTAGGTGTGAAGAATTGGTGTTATCTAGAACCGAAGCCCATCGATTAGGGGGCGTGCAGTGAAGCCTAGGATTTGAGCATGGTGTTATGCTAAGGACCAAGCTTCAGTGCTTTTCTTGGCTTCACAATTTGTGCTCCTCTGCTCCGCCTACTCATGGCACAATGTCACAGCTGACTTTCTGTTCCGTCACAGTCGACTTCCCCAACGCACAGTACAGGCAATATCCTCTCAACGCATGCCTAAGCTAAAATAAACCCTATCCTACAGTGATTCTGGCCAGCTTTTTTATCACAACCATGAGAAATGTAACTAATCAAAAATAATTTGTTTGCTTGGAGCTGTCCATCCACACACCTCTTGTCACCTGTGGTTTTGGAGAATTCAGCTGTCACTTGACACATATCTAGAGGTCACCTGGGAAAGCAAGCACTTGCAACAGTGAAGAATTTCCAGACCAATGATTGGCTCTGGGACCATATAGTCTTTTAAGGCTTTTTTTTGCGTTTCGCTTTTTCTCGTTGATCCTCACGTCTGCGGCTGTAGCTTAGGGTCTTTCTTTTCTAGTCTCTCTTCTGCTTTTTTTCGTCCTTCTATTTTGTCTTTTGTCTATGTTTATTCTTTCTTGTGTTCTATTCTTTCATTTCTATTATTGTCTTTTGATGAAACACGTACATGAATTCCCTATGACCCAGAGCCCTGGAACCTCACTCTGAGGAAAAGACTGGCCTGAATTCTTGCAGAGATCCTCACTCGCCCAAGTGCTTTGGGATAATGGTGTGCACACCAGCTGGGTGGTGGTGGCACATGTCTTTAATATAGGCACTTGGAGGCAGAGGCAGGTGAATCTTTGTGAGTTTCAAGGCCAGCCTGGTCTACCCAGAGTGAGTTCCCGGAACCATCTGGGACTAACGGGAGACCTGTCTCAAAAAGAGAAATAAAAAATAAAAATAAATAAAAATAAGGTGTGCCTCACCACCTCTTGCAGCAATGAGGTATCTTCTTAATTGCCAACAATTAGTATTTGAAGCCTAGCCCACTGTGGGTGTGAATCCCTAGGCAGATAAGCCTGGGTTTTCGTAGAAGGTAGCTGAGCAAGCCAGGTGAATTGAGCTAGCAAGCAGCCCTCCTCAATTGGTCTCTGCATCAGTTCCTGCCTCCAGTTGGTTCTATTTCGTATTGTTCCTGGATTGGCCTCTGACAGGATGGGCTGTCTGGTTCTAGGTGGTGTCTGCACAGCAAACAGAACCATGTACAAACCAGGTCATAGACTTCTCTTTGTGACCTACCGAGTCAAGTCACCTGTTATTCCGGGACTTGTCCCATTGCAGGCCAAAGAAGCTAACGTGTGAATGACTAGACAATTCAACCACTTCATTTATTCTCAAACTTCTGGCCATCTGAATAAGGCACCAAGTGTAGATTTAGTTTCTTCTTCGATCATTCCTTTGTGTGGTGGACAGCATCATCTGCCATATTCTACCTATGTGTTCTGAACACAATTAAGGTACAGCTTCCAGAATGTATAGGAAGTTAATGTGAGACTAAGAATTTCCATGGGCTACAGAGACAGAGGTTTTCACCACTTCTTGACTGAGAAACTGCCTAACTGTAGTCAAAGGATTTCATGTGAGGATTTTCCTTTCCATCTCCCAGCACTCACCATCACTATAGCCATTTATTTAAAGGCATTTCCCATCTTTTTAAGTGTCTGGTTTATTTCACAACCATTAGAATAAAAGACTCAGAATTTGCATTTGGAATAGAATACATTGTTGTATTTGTCAAACAATGCAGTATATAAAACACTGATGGCTACAAGTTGTCAAAATTTCATGAAATTAATAGAATAATCTTCTTTTTAAAAAATGTATTTGTTGTACATTCTGTGTTTTGGGGGTGCCAGATAGCTCCATTCTGATACTTGACAAACTTGGGAGAAGAAATCAACTCTGGGATTTCTCTACTCATTGGCCTTTGTGACGGCAAATGTTTCTAGATTGTTGAGTGATGTTGGGAGGGCCCAACCCCAATGTGGGTGGTGCCAGCTCTGGTCAGGTGATCCTGGAAATGTATAAGAAAGCATGTATCAGGCATGGTGGCACATGCCTTTAATCTNTGAACATCCAAGACCCTCCTTTCTGGGATCTAACATATAAATTTAAATTTTATATGGTCTTTCTTTTACCCACTCTGTGTCCTACAGAACACCACAGCCCAGTTCAGGACACTCATTCTGAGCCTGTTCTTCAAGGGAGTTCTCTGAAAATATTCCTGGACCAAGGCTAAATACTCATAAGATTTGCAACCCACATCTTTGCTCTAGTTGCTAAGGCTGCCTACCCGCTCTCAGAAAAATGCTGACATCACTGGACTCCATACTAGGTCTGGGCATATAAACTGCCTGATTACTGCTGCCACACTCCTTACCTGCTATATTAAAATCCCATTATTGTGTCACTTTTAACCAGTAGACATCCTTTTATTCCAGGTCCTACCTGAAACATGAATAAGGTTTATGAGGAGAAAGGGCCTTGAGACCATGATCAGACCTAGAGGTATGAAGAACATTAGACAGAAAATGGTACAATGGACAAGAAAGGCTAAACATGGTGAGGGCCTGAAAGAGAGGAAAGCTCCCCTTTACACCTGCATAGCAGGCTGAAGAGATGGTTCATGGTTACCAGATGTACTTACAGATGACCTGAGTTTGATTCCCACCAGCCACATGGGGCAACTGACCAAAAATATGTAACTCCAGCTTCAGGTGGATCTCTTGTCTTCTGGCCACTGTGGACACTGGTGTTCATGTTCACACACATGTATAATGAATAATAAAATGATTCTTAAAAAACAAAACAGCGCGGTACTGGAGAGATGGCCTAGTGGTCAAGAGCGCCGACTGCTCTTGCAGAGGACCCAGGTTTGATCCCAGCACCCACATGTTGGCTGAGAACCATCTTTGGCTCCAGTTCCAGGGGAATCCCGCGCCCTCTTCTGACCTCCATGGCCTTGCATGACATGGATGCACAAACCTACATGCAGACAGTACATTCATACACATAAAAAAAAAATTAAAAAAAAAACAAAAAAAATACCAGCGGGCTGGAGAGATGGCCTAGTGGTTAAGAGCACCAACTGCTCTTGCAGAGGACCCAGTATCGATCCCCAGCACCCACATGGAGGCTGAGAACCATCTGTAACTCCAATTCCAGGAGAACTCCAGTTTCAGGGGAATCTGACACCCTCTTCTGACCTCTGCGGCATTGCATGACATGGGTACACAGACTTGCATGCAGATAGTACATTCATATAAATAAATAAAATAATAAAATAAACAGCAACCCACAACCAGAAGATGGCCTTCGCTTAGACTAAGAATAAGTGAAATGGGGATGGAGGGTGCAGGAGGAACCAATGAAATGGATGGAGGTGGGAGGCCAAAAGGAACCTCTTAAAGGAAAGACCACACAGCCATGCTCAGAGCACATTCACAGAAAAGTCTCCTGAGCAAGGTCAAGAACAAAGGAAATATCAGACACTGAAGTTTCACATCACCTGATTTAGTAAAGGTAGTTTACATGACAAACAGCACTGTGAAACCAGGTTCCCAAAACTGAAGAGCTGTTCAGTCAGAGCATGGATTGCTTCTTAACTCTGTCTAGAGAGCAGCAGCATCTGCAGCAGTCAAGGTTTATTTCAGCAGGAGAGAAAGCAAACGTAGAAAGTAAGGACACACTGCAGAGTGGAGGGCACCCAGATATGAGAGGCAGCAACAAGGGGCTTCCTAACTGTGCAGACTTGTCAGTGCTGCTCCACGTTTTTCCTGCCCTTGCCCAGACCTGGGTAAGGAGTGGTCCCTTCCTGGAATAGTCAGAGGCTTATTTTATAATCATTTTACTCTAAACCCAGTGTTAAATTAGATGCAAGAACATGAAGAGAGCTGTAAAATGTCCAAGGACCATATCAGCACGTGTTCCTCAGGGAAGCCCTTCCTAGAGTCATGGAACCTGCCCAGATTGGCTGCTGTCTTCCCCCACCTGGTCCTTTCTCCTCCTTAGACAGCTTGCCCATCTCCTACCCAGCACCAAGGCCTCTTCCTTTCCCTCCCAGTGTTCCCACCTTGACTTTGACTCTGCTGTTCCTTTCCCATAACACTTGTCCACATCCCCAAAAAGCATGATCAGGCCCTGTGGACAGTGACCTACAATGAAGCCCCCCCACACAGGCTGAGCCTCCCACTCAGTGCCTGGCACAGAAGCAGCTGCAGCAGGAAGTGCCACAGGTGGCACAGGAGTTACACTCTTATAACACATATGTTATTTCTATGGATAAAAATATCCAGCCCAACTGTGAATGGGTGAACAATTGCTTAAATAGAGAAGAAAATGGGGAGAAGCATGGTTATTAGTTCCTGAAAA
Organism: Rhizomys pruinosus; assembly: GCA_009823505.1. Lineage (NCBI taxonomy): Eukaryota > Metazoa > Chordata > Mammalia > Rodentia > Spalacidae > Rhizomys > Rhizomys pruinosus. The sequence goes on along the minus strand of VZQC01004674.1, from coordinate 15,768 downwards.
CAGATAACACAAAATTACTCTTCAGGAATTTGACAGTAGGAGAAAGGGGCTTCAGACAGTGATGCACTCTTGAGGTGGAACAGCATTAGCTGTTTGTAGCAAACCACTCCATGAAGAGTTAATATGTCTTGCAACTTGGTGGCGTGTGGCATACTTCCACCGTTAATCTTCAATGAAAGGACAAAAGAACTATGTGATCACTGCAAGCAGTGTACTCAGAAGGCGAACCTCTGGGAACTAAAATTATACCTCAAAAGGTACAAATTTCAAAATTTCCCTTAAAACAATAAATAATTGTCAGAACGGATAGAAGTCAATGTGCTAAGACCTTCCGTAGGGATATCCACTGTTGCTCTATTATCTCTCTAGTGTCGCATCTAACTGAGGCTTAGTGCATTTTTCATCCTACAGCAAAAAGGTGAACTTGATCAGTAAGCGACTTGTGAGCTGCTGAGATATGCTTTACTCCTGTGGGCTAACTTGGCTGACAAGGTAGGATAAGCATAAGGTGCCAAGAAGCAAGTGTCCACCCACTTCTGTGCCCATGTGCACATGATGCCCACTGTACCATAGGAATGGTGTCAGGTGAGCAGAGCTCTTAGGTGAGATCTTACAAAGGGCTTGCTGATTATTCAGGGAAACTTGGCTATTGGGTGTGATGAAGGCCGTGGTGCATGTGTAGGTCAAGTTAGCTGACAGAAAAGGATTGCTTTCTCCATGGGAACTAGGAGGAGTCTGGAAGTTCAAATGTGCTGACAGCTATGTAGGAAAGAAAATGGCAAGTCATTCTTAAAAAGGAGCCAGTTGAGCTAGGAAAGAAGGCTTCAACTCTGGGCAGCATTGTTGTGGGGCCAAGGCTGCTCCATTTTGTAACTAACCCTGGAACTCTTTGTGGTCTTTTAGGAGTTTGTCATTTGCTGGAGTGGGAGGGAATTTGAAGAGCATTGTGAGAACTGATGTTCTTTCCAGGGAGGTAGTTCACAAGCAAATTCTCAGAGTTGACTTGAGTTTGTGTGCATCTGTGTGCATGGGTGTGTGTGTGTGTGTGTGTGTGTGTGTTCATTTGATGCAGGTACATGTGAATGTGGCCATGTGTCTGCAGAGGACAGAAGACCAAATGACTGCCTCCATCTCTCAATTTCCTCATATTTTGAATTAATTTTTATACATTATGTGCATGCGTGTGTGTGTGTGTGTGTGTGTGTGTGTGTGTCCATGACACAAACCCAAGGCTCTCATTTGCCATAATGAATGTGTGGAGTTCCAGAAACCACCTGTGGAGTTGGTTCTCTCCTCCACCTTTATGTGGTTCTGAGGATTGAACGAAGGTTGTCAGACTTGTGGTCAAGTGCCGTAACTAACTGAGCCATCTTGATGTCCCCTCCATCTTATTTACTGACACAGGGTCTCTGCCTGAACCATGAGTTCACCAGTTTAGCTGACCTAGCAGCCCAGCAAGCTCCAGGAATTCTGTAGTCTCCACCCCCACACTGTGCACAGGGATGGGAGGTGTGTGCACAGCACTCAGCATTTTCCTTAGTCTCTGGCCCTCATGTTTCTGTGATAAGCACTTTACCAAGTCAGCCATTTCCTCAACCTTAAAGTTGAGGGGTTTTAGGGTTTTTTTTTTTTAATTTTATTAAGTATGCTGAGACTAAACCATCTGTCAGGCCTGTTCTTTATCTTGGATTGGATATGTTGGAGTGTGCTGGCCAGCTTTATTTTCAACTTGACACACCTGGGTTGAGGGAGCCTGGAGCCAAGTCTAGGGGGTGTTTTCTTGATTGTTGAGTAACATGGGAGGGCCCAGTCCACTCTGGGCAGTTCTACCCCTGGGAGTTTTTTCTGTATTGTATAAGAAAGCAGACTGATTGGGGATGGAGAGATGGCCTAGCGGTTGAGAGCACCGACCGCTCTTACTGAGGACCCTGAGGACCTGGGTTCGATCCTCAGCACCCATGTGATGTCTGAGACCTGTCTGAAACTCCAATTCCAGGAGAACTCCAGTCCCAGGGGAATCTGACACCCTCTTCTGACTTCTGTGGCATTGCACGACCCAGGTGCACAAACCTACATGTACAGTACATTCATAAACATACAGAAATAAAAAAAAAAAAGAAAGCAGACTGAGCATGGGCCAGATGAGCAAGTCAGTAAGCACTGTTCTGCATGGCTTGAGTATCTGATCCTGCCTCCAAGTTCCTGCCCTGAGTTCCCACCTAATCTACTGAATCCCATGTCATTGCATGTAACCTTCTCTTGGTTATGTTCCTTTTCAGTATTCTTTGTTTTATAGCTTCTGTTTCTCTACCACAACCCACAGAAGAAACAGAAATAATGGTGATAATTTTCCATTTGCCAAATTCTCCTGAAGGTGCACAATCCCCTGCATTTGGTCAGGTCACCATGTATACTGCACCAGAGAAATAAATTCCTTTGAATAAAAAGTTTCTAAGTGTCTATTACAAAATGTCTTACATCTCAAATAAACCGATTAGTTTAAATTTATTTTTCAAATAGAACTCTCCCTGGGACAGTTGCTTCATTTTGGAGTGGCAGTATATAGTCTCTGCCATTGAAACATGTAACCTGTTTTCAAGATATTACCTTGAATGTCAGAAGAAACTTTAGACTTCTGGTTAACATTTGGAATATTAATGACTATGGAGACTTGTGTCAGTTTTTTTTTTGTTTTTTTTTTCGTTTTGACATGGGGTCTCTCTGTAGCCCCCAGCTAGCATGGAACTCACTATGGAAGCCAGGCTGGCCTTGACCTCACAGAGATCCCCCTGCCTCTGCATCCTGAGTGATGGGATTAAAGGCATGTGCCACCATCCCCAGACAAATTTTGCAGCTGTAAAGCATGCAGTTACCTTAGGACATGGCCATGAACCTATGAGAGTACACATTTAGAATCTTGTGGATTGAATGAAAAATTTTCCTTAAGTTCAAGTTTTGAAAATTTAGCCTTCAGAGTAGGGGAGACCATGCAGTGAAGCCTAGGTTGAAGATTGGTGTTACCTAGAAGAAGCCTTCAGCTGTCTTTACTTGGTCACAGTTCTGTCCTCTCTGCTCCCTACTATGGACAGAATGTC
>VZQC01004671.1:2904846-3005357 GCA_009823505.1 Rhizomys pruinosus | reverse complement strand
AGGGTGTTGGATTCCCCTGGAACTGGAGTTCTCCTGGAATTGGAGTTTCAGACGGTTCTCGGCCACCATGTGGGTGCTGGGGATCGAACCCGGGTCCTCTGTAAGAGCGGTAACCGCTAGGCCATCTCTCCATCCCCCCTGATAAGGTTTTAATACACCTCTGTACTTTGTTAAGTTCTTGTTGGTAGGTTTTTACTTTGAGGAATAAGTTGTCACATCATTTCGAGTCTCCTGCCTGATATTGGACACATGGTGATGCCTGCAAAGTCACCATGCATCTGCTTTTGCAGTTAAAATGGACTCACCCAGGTCAAGGACAACCTGAAGCCACTGTGTCATGCAATATGGAGTAGCTGAGGGCTCAGCCCAGTCAACTCACAAATCAACCACTCCTCAGGAAGTGGCCCAGACGAGGCCTGGAAGGGTCTGGTGGGGGCCCCTGGAAATCCCTGAATTTCCCCCTGCCGCCCCCCTAGTTGTGGGAAAGGGATGGAGGAACTGGGGTGGCAAGCAGGCAGGGCCTGCAGATATTAGCCCCTTAGTTCCAGGAATACAGGGGCCCTTCAGCAGGGCCTCAGCTTTGGCTCATAGGCGACCATCCCAACCTCACCTGCTGACACTGAAAAGCCATGGCTTCAGTTTCCCTGAGGGTGGTGATCAGGAGTAGGGACGGCATTTGGGCAGGAAGCTCAAGGCCCCCTTTCTCTTTCTCCTTGCCTCACCAGCCCCACCTCCTAATCTGGTGAATAGCTGGGCTGGCTCTTCCCAGAAGTATCTCTTTACCCTCTTAAAACTCTGCCGCCCAGTCCCACACTGCCCCACCCATGAGAGCTTAGTCTTTGGCAAGGTGAACAGCCCAGAGCCTCCTGCCTCCTGAGTCTTGCTATAATCTTATTATATAATGAGGGGGAGGAGTCTTGAGTCTTTTCTGTTTCCCAAACCCCTTTCTGATCACATGACCACTGGGGCCCAGATGGCAATATCCAACCACCACATCCTACCTGTTAGCTCTAGGGATGGTGGCCCCTGCTGGTACCTGGCCATGCAGGACTGACCTGAGCCAGAGGAGCTAGTTCCCTGACCTATGTGTGAAGTAAGTGCACACACAGGTGTGCACAGTACAGCGCATGGGTGTCTCTGGGCCTGTGTGCCCAGCATCCTCTCCCCAGGCCATCAGGGCACTCCTTAGCATCCACCCAGGTTCAATCATGGAAACCTGGACAGGATACTATGCCCAGTTGGCTCAGTAGTGAATGGACATGTAGGATACACACAACATATGGCCGAGCTGGGCCAGCTCTCCACTGACCAGCAAGGCACTGGCTTCACATCCTAGACCTTTCTCTTCCAAAGGGACACACTCATTCACCCGATGGCCAGCCCTCTGCAGTGGGAGGATGACAGGGTACAAAACCACAGCATCAAATGAAGGACAGGAGCAGCAGGCTGTGCAGCATTCCATAATGACACACGCGTGAGCCCCAATGGACATGGTCTTCCTTAGGGAAAGGCACTTTATAGATTATATTGAGGCAAGAAACAAATCCTGAGACCCAGACCCAGGCCGCCAGGGTGCTGTGAGGAGCCTGGACTCCACGGGGTCACTCTTCTCCATCTCCGGCCTCCCCCACGGGCCTTGCTGCTTATCTGCGGGGTGTGGGGGGATGCTCACTCCAGGAAGCTCCACTGTGGTCCTATGGGTCAGGTGGCCAGGGCTCTCCAGCACACACCATCTCAGAGGAGGATCACGGTGCTGGTCAGCGCTGTGGACACCCACTCCCACAGGAGAAACCCACGTCAGTTCCCCACACCCTCCAATGCAGGCTGTGGGGTGGGAAAGCCCAACTGGAAGACCCTGGGAATGCCTCTGCCTCTCCAGCGCTGAGCCAGCAGCTACGACACTTTGCAGAGGTGGGAACCACCATCCAGGACTGTCCAGTGAGCTCCAGACCAGCCAGGGCTACAGAGCAAAACCTTCTCTCAAGCCCCAACCAACTACCAGTGGCCCGTGCTGTCATTAACCTGCAAGGACCTGCCATTGCCTCTTCTGACAGTCTCCCAGCAGCATGCCCAGGATGGCAGCTCCTGCACAGCCCCATTGACTCCCTCCTCAGACCTTTAGAAGACAGGCACATACATGCATCTTTGAAAATGATGGACTCGTCACAAACAAACGAGGTAGCAGCCTGCTTCAGCTGCCATTCTGAACAGTGTGTATTGGGAAAGCCTCATGTCCCATCTCAGCTGAGGCCTCTTCCCTCTGAGCCTGGTATAAGGTCGACCAGCTGCAGTCTGCTCAGCGACAGGGCCAGTGCTGCTTGTTTGCTCCCTCTAGAGCCCTGCTGACTATCCACCCTCTTGTCACAGCTCAGGAACTTTGATGCCTGTCATTCCACAGAACATCATGGCAGGCTTGTTGCCAACTAGAACTGCGGGCATGACAACTGTCCTTACTCCACTATTAAGACATTTTCCAAGGTGAAAATTGCTCAGTGGGTAAAGGCACTTGGTTCCCAGAACGCATATGATAGAAGGAGAGAACCAAGGCTCCTGGCCTACATGTGTGCAATGGCGTGTGCATGTCTCCATGAGCATGAACACACACAATAACTAAATAAAAAAACATGCAGAACAACAGGGATGAACAATATTGACCTCCAGCCTCCAAGTGGATTGACTTAAACCCATGCCTACACACGCATGTGCATAACACATCCATATATACACACACACAAAGGGAACAGGTGGCCCAAGAGGAGGGTGGCTGCAGAGGAAAGATGTCCAGAAGCTCCATGGGAACCTGGGTTGTGGCTTTTGCCTTTAAGTCCCTCATTGGACAGAGCTGAGGGTCCCATTGAGGACACCCACATCAACTTCAGTACTCAGGCTACAGCTATATAGGGGAAGACATCGCTGGAAAGAAATAGACACTAAGGTATTTGGGGGCCCAAGAGGTGTTCATTTGGGAAGTTGTCTTCAAATGTTTCTGGGGAGACAGAATTCTTTGTAGTAGACTTAGAATACCACACACTGCACTAAGGTATGAGTGCAGAACAGTTCATTAGAGCACAGTCCTATCTTTGTTCCCAAAACAATACTCTCCAGGACAAAGATAGCCTGGGGACGTTATCTGGAAGCCTACCATACGCACATAGGAAGGCACATGTACAATACCAACAACAGAAAAGACTGCATCAAACAAACAGTGAACCTGGTGGGGTAGGGGGCTGGGAGGGGGACATGGGTCTATATTCAATTTGTAACATAATCTTGTACAAAATATATGTATATAAAACAATAATTTTTTTATTTTAATTTTTTTTATTAATTTTATTTATTTCTGTATGTGTATGAATGTACTGTCTGCATGCAAGTCTGTGCACCCATGTCGTGCAATGCCACGGAGGTCAGAAGAGGGTCTCGGATTCCCCTGAAACTGGAGTTCTCCTGGAATTGGAGTTTCAGACGGTTCTCGGCCGCCATGTGGGTGCTGGGGATCGAACCCAGGTCCTCTGCAAGAGCAACCGGCGCTCTTAACCGCTAGGCCATCTCTCCAGCCCAACTAATAATTTTTTTTTTTAATTTTAAAAAAGGAAAAAAAAAAAAACAAATCATCACTGTCAAAGATGGCATGGAGAGTTGGTGGGGAAAGGGGAAGCACTCATCCACTGCTGGTGGGAATGTAAACTCTTAAGCCATATGGAAAGCATTGAGGTGGAGAACCCTTGGAAGACTTGGAATGAACTTGCCACTGACCCAGCATACCACTCCTGGGTATGTACCCACAAGCCTTCACCTACCGCAGAGGTACTTGCACAGCCATGTTTATTGCAGCTCTTTGTCACAATAACAAGGAGCCTAACCAACCCAAGTGCCCCTTGACTGATGATGGATAGAGAAAATGTGGTACATCTACACAATGGGAGTTCTATGCAGCAGTAAGAAGAGACATCATGGAACTTTGGCAGGTAAATGGATGGAGCTAGAAGATATCATGCCTGAGTGAAGTAACACCAGTTTCCAGAAACAAACAATGATAGAATGTATCCCTCATCTGTGGATGCTAGGCATTACCTAATTGTATAGGCAAACTGAGCAACGTCCAAACGGTGAAAACAACTGTGCTCTATATTGTAGAATCCTTAAAAAAAAAAAAAAAGAACAAAGAAAAAAAAAGAGATAAAAATTTAAAAAGGAAGGAACATGTGGAGATGGGCACACTTCTGGGCATGCTCAGTTTAAAGTCATAGATCCTATGCCCCAAAAGGAAAGATGTTGAATGCAGATACTTCTGGGTGTGCTCCGTTCAGTATTATAACAAGCCGAGCTTTCTCTAGGATACCCCAAAGAATAAGTCTGTTGTACAGGACTGTCCTCCGGGTTGGACAGATGCCATTTTCCTGAGCTCATCTGTGGCCATTGGCCAAACATCATCACAGCTGGGATTGTTGACTGCTGAGATCCCTACAGAGGAGGGGGTCAGTCAGTCACAGGACCCTCCCCTGAGTATCCAGCCAAATTCATGGTGGGCAGGCCAACCCTAATTACATGTGGCCTAGGAAAGGGCTAGTGTGTGTGTAGGCTGGGGAAGACTAAGAGAGAGGGGGATGTTCTCTCTCTCTATGGCTGTGAGGAAGCCATTATCTGTGCATGGGTGAGGACTTTTCGGTGTGGCCTTAGCAGGGAGCACCCACACTCCTGTAAGTAGCTCCTCACCCACTGTGCTATAAGTAAGCCCAATAAATATAATAAGTTTGGTGGAAATGCACCTCGGGGAAGGGGTGGACCTCCTTTACCCCTCAGCCCCCAGAAAGAATTTTAGCAACAAAATCAAAAGGTGCACAAGACTGGCAACAATTCAGAGCTGGCCCAGGGCTATAGCTTTCTGAATGTGAGTTTACAGTGGTGGCATCTGCACTCATCCACAGGCTCCCAAGTATGCATGACTGACTGACTAATAGCAAATAAATAAATAAATAAATAAATAAATAAATAAATAAATAAATACCCTGAGCATTTAGAAATAATGGAATCAGATACAGGAGATGCCACTCACGCTTCCACAGCAGTCTTGGTTTTCCTAGATCTCACAGGGAGCAAATGTTGGCAGGTAGTAAGTATATTGTATAAATGGTGCAGGAATGGCAGAGGTCATCTGTTCAGCTGGTACTGAGACTCGAGGAAAAGACTTACACACCGCAGCATCTGTTCCAGCCTGCATCCCTCGGCTATAACAGGATACAGGGAATCTTGAAGCATCTAGAAAATTGCAAGGTGATCCAGACTTAACACGTCTTTTCCTTTGACTGTAGTGGAGTCCGATTCTACATTAGTCTATTGTCAACTCACTGGTGGATTTTTGCTGCCAGATTCTTGAAACAGTTTTCATAGCCAATGACCTCTGCACTTCTTGATGCCAATTTCATTGGTGAACAATTGGATCTGAGGCCCATCAGTCTTCTTTGGCTTTTATTTCAGAGAGAGTCAGGGTTGACTTAGCTGGTCCTATTCCATAAGTTTCCCTCCATAATAAAATTTTCCCAGGTGGATGAATCTTTATTGCTTGCAAACACATAGTAGTTGATCTAGAACTTTCTTTTTTTTTTCTTTTGGTATTTTTGAGACAGGGTCTTCCTTTAGTCCCAGCTGGCCTAGAGCTCGATATGGAGACCAGGCTGCCTTTGAACTCACAGAGATCTGCCTGCCTCTGCCTCCCGAGTTCTAGGATCAAAGGTGTGTGCCATCACACTCTCCATCTTCTCCTTATTTATTATGGCTAGTTTGAAATGGCACATCATGCCGGGCGTGGTGGCGCATGCCTTTAATCCCAGCACTCGGGAGGCAGAGATAGGTGGATCTCTGTGGGTTCAAGGCCAGCCTGGTCTACAGAGTGAGCTCTAGGACACCTGGTACTAAAAGGGAGACCCTGTCTCAAAAATACCAAAAAAAAAAAAGAGTGAAATGGCACATCTTGAAGCCTGGGATAGCTGAGAGTTGATTCTGCCTCCTTTAAAAAATTGTATTATTTTTATTTTACATCTATGAGTGTTTTGCCTGCTTTTATAGAAAGGTGCCATGAACATACATTGCCTGGAGAGGCCAAAAGAGGGTGTCAGATCTCCTGGAACTGGAGTTATAGCTGGCTATTAGCTCCATGCAGGTGCTGGGAACTGAACCTGGATCCTCAGAAAATGCTCATCTTGAAGAATATTTTATAAACCAGGCATGGTGGCACACGCCTTTAATCCTAGCACTTGGGAGGCAGAGGCAGGTGGATCTTTGTGAGTTCAAGGCCAGTCTGGTCTACAGAGTGAGTTCCAGGCCAGCTGGGGCTACAGGGAGACCCTGTCTTGAAAAGACCAAAAAAAAAAAGGAATATTTTATTTATTATGTTTATTTTATGTCTATGAGTGTATCGCCTACATGTTGTGTAAGTGCACGTGTGTCATGCATTGCCTACAGAGGTCAGAAGAGGGCGTTGAATTCCCCTGGAACTGGGCTTACAGATGGTTGTTAGTCGCCATGTGGGTGCTGGGAATCAAACCCAGGTCCTTTGCAGGAGCAGCCAGTGCTCTTAACTGATGAGCCATCTCTCCATCCCCAAGTGGCTTTACTTTTAATACCCAGTTGCTAAAGTTTTTTCCAGGGGATAGGTAAACAACATCTACTCCCTCCTCCCAAGGTCCCAAGGAGAACAAAACTACGACTCCACCGCGGTTTACCTTGGGGCTCCAACGAGTTTATTTTGAACTTACAGATCACAAGTGATGGTCTATTGATAGGAGGGTGAAGATTCTTCATCCAGCATTGTTGTTTTCCCCATAGCTGAGTAGGTGGAGCCCACCTTCCCCGACTCCCCACCCAGTGTACTCTAGCCCCTCCCCAAGAACCTGAAGCCCTGTGCAGAAAGGACAAATTTGCATATTATAATGACTGCCAAGAATTTCATTTGCATATTAAAATGGCTGCCAAGAGTGGCTGGATTCTCAGGAGAGGGTCCAATGACCCTCCATACCCTCTCCTTTAAGGCAGGAGTTCAACAATCCACGGGTGCAAATGAGCTCATGAAGGTGGTAGCCCTGTGGCTTGGAAAGGCTAGCCCCTTACAACACAGGCCAAATTACAAACCACTAAAAAGTTTAGGGACTCAGCCTGCCGGGTACCCACACCTTCCCACTTGCCTCCTCCTGGCGCAGACCCCCTCCCCACTCTGAACTTGCTCTTTCTGAAGCAGCCATGCCTGTGACCAAGAGTCTGGGGGAGGGAGGAGTCCCAAGGGAGGTGCCGCTTTCTTTTTTTTTTAATTTATTTTTATGTGTATGAGTGTACTGTCTGCATGCAGGTTTGTGCACCCGTGTCGTGGAGGGCATCGGATTCCACGGAACTGGAGTTAAAGATGGTTCTCAGCCGCCATGTGGGTGCTGGGGATTGAAGCCCGGTCCTCTGCAAGAGCAGTCGGTGCTCTTAACCACTAGGCCATCTCTCCAGCCCGGGAGCTGCCACTTTCAAGCTGGACCTATGTCATCTCCTCAGAGTACCAAAAAGCTGCAGAGCAAGGCATCCTGTCTTGAATGGAGACTCTCCAGAGTTGCGGAGGACCAGGGGCACAACAAGCACTGACTCGCTTGGCCCAATGCAGCACGGGCTCATGGATTCTGGGACTTCTGCTGGTGGTGAATGTGGGCTTCTTGATGGTCCACTCAGATCATTGGGCCTCATCGCCTGCCACTGTTTCACAGCCTAGTCAGGTGTGCCCAGGGCTTCTGCCACCTGCCCAACAAGCCCCTCATGGACTCTGGGGATATGGTGGTGTACGGATGAGAAGCCAGTCCCAGCACCCGGCTCCCAAGCCATGCTGGCTGAGGAAGGTACAGGGCAAGCTTCTTCCTCATCATCACACAGCTAGGTTTCTACTGTATGTACATTGTATTTCTGGCTGACAAATTAAAACAGGCGAGGGAAGCTGGTAACAACACAACCATCAGCTGCCTGCACTATAGTGGGATGGTGGTCCTGACACCCACCATGGACTCATGCATCCACACAGTGGGCTTCCTGCCATTCCTGGTGCTACAGGCTTTCCTCTAGAACCTGCATACCCCTCACTGCCTTCTCCGTGCTGGCCAACGTCAGCATGCTGCTCAGCCTGGTCATCACTGCACGGTATGTCATCCAGGGAATTCCAGACCTCAGCCAAGTTACCTCTGGTAGCAAGCTGGAAGACCTACCCACTCTTCTTTGGAACAGCCATTTTTTTTCTTTTTTTTTTTTTCACATAAATTTATTTATTTATTTATTTTTAACAAATCAAGACCCATGTTCCCGCCCATTCCCCTACCCCGCCAGAGCTCATGCATTCTGCCAAACATGCTTTTCATCTCTTAGTCTTTCTCAATATTTTCCATGGGGAAGTTGACTGTTTTGAGCAGAAGTTCACTGTTTCAGTCAGTTCTTTGATGCAGTCTTTTCTGTTGTTGTTGTTGNGGCCTCATCGCCTGCCACTGTTTCACAGCCTAGTCAGGTGTGCCCAGGGCTTCTGCCACCTGCCCAACAAGCCCCTCATGGACTCTGGGGATATGGTGGTGTACGGATGAGAAGCCAGTCCCAGCACCCGGCTCCCAAGCCATGCTGGCTGAGGAAGGTACAGGGCAAGCTTCTTCCTCATCATCACACAGCTAGGTTTCTACTGTATGTACATCTGTATTTCTGGCTGACAAATTAAAACAGGCGAGGGAAGCTGGTAACAACACAACCATCAGCTGCCTGCACTATAGTGGGATGGTGGTCCTGACACCCACCATGGACTCATGCATCCACACAGTGGGCTTCCTGCCATTCCTGGTGCTACAGGCTTTCCTCTAGAACCTGCATACCCCTCACTGCCTTCTCCGTGCTGGCCAACGTCAGCATGCTGCTCAGCCTGGTCATCACTGCACGGTATGTCATCCAGGGAATTCCAGACCTCAGCCAAGTTACCTCTGGTAGCAAGCTGAAGACGCTACCCCTACCACTTCTTTGGAACAGCAGTTTTTTTTTCTTTTTTTTTTTTTCACGAATAAATGTTATTTATTTATATTTATTTAACAAAATCTAAACCATGTCACCAGTCCCACGCCCATTCCTCCCCGTACCCCAGAGCGCATGCATTCTGCAAACATGCTTTTCATCTCTTAGTACTTCTCAATAGTTTCCATGGGGAAGTTGAACTGTTTTGGCAGAGTTACGTTTTCCAGTCAGTTTCTTTGAGGCAGTCCTTATCTGTTGTTGTTGTTGTTTTGTTGTTGTGTGTTTGTTCCAAAATCTTAGGCAGTAAGCCCCAACTGCGTTGTACAGAGCTCAGGGGCCCTACACAAGAAATATTACAAACTATGGGAATTGGCACGTAGCATCCACAGATGAGGGATAACCAGTCTCGTCGTTTTGGTTTTTTTCTGGGACTGTGTTATGTGTTACTTCACTCAGCATGATGTCTTCTAGCTCCAACCATTTTCCTGCAAAGCTCGTGAGGTCGTCTTTCTTTACTGCTGCATAGAACTCCATTGTGTAGATATACCAACATTTTCTCTATCTACTCGTCAGTTGAGGGGCATTTAGGTTGGTTCCAGCTCTTGCGATTGTGAAGAGAGCTGCAACTAAACATGGCCGTGCATGTATCTCTGTGTGGCGTGAGTCTTGAAGGTACATGCCCAGGAGTGGTATGGCTGGGTCGGGTGGCAAGTTCAATTCCAAGTCTTCCAAGAGTTCTCCACCTGCTTTCCACAGTGGCTGTACGAGTTTACATTCCCACCAGCAGTGGATGAGTGTTCCCCTTTCCCCACAACCTCTCCAGCACTTGGTATCATTTGTTTTCTTGATCCTAGCCAGTCTTTTAAATTTTTTTTTAATTTATTTTTTATTATTTATCTTTGTATGTGTGTGAATGTACTATCTGCATGCAGGTCTGTGCACCTGTGTCGTGCAATGCCGCAGAGTTCAGAAGAGGGTCTCCGATTCCCCTGGAACTGGAGTTCTCCTGGAATTGGAGCTTCAGACGGTTCTCAGCCGCCATGTGGGTGCTGGGGATCGAACCCGGGTCCTCTGAAAGAGCGGTCGGCACTCTTAACCACTAGGCCATCTCTCCAGCCCTGTAAGATGATATCTTAAAGTGGTTTTCATTTGCATTTCCTTAATGATTAGTGATGTTGAACAGTTCTTGAGGTTGTTTCTCAACATCTCTAATTCCTCACTTGTGAAGTCTCTGTTCAGGTTCTTTGCTCCATCTATTGAGTGGGTCATTTGTTTTCTTTTTTCTTTGTTTTTTGAGTAGTTTATATATTCTGGAATAAATGCTTTGTAAGATGTATCTGCAGTGAAGGTTTCCTCCCCCACTCTGTGGGATTCTTCATTCCTTGTTTTTTTCTTTTGATGTACAGAACTTTTGAGTTTTGATGAGGTCCCATTTGTCAAATTGTTGACTTAATTCTTGTGCAGCTGCTGTCTGATTTAGGAAGTCTTTTCCTGAGCCCTATGTCTTTAGTGGGTTCTGCCAACTTTTTCTTCTATCACCTTCAGAGTTTGGGGTTTCACATTGAGGTCTTAATCCATCTGGAGTTGACTTTTGTACAGGGTGAGAGGTAGGGGTTTAAATTTCATTCTTCTACAAGTGGGTGATCCAGTTTTGCCAACACCATTGCTGAAGATGGCTGTCTTTTCTCCATTGTGGCTTCTTGGCCCCCTTGTCAAATATGAGATGGCTGAAATTGTAATGTGCTCAGATTTGGATCTTCGGTTTTTGTTCCATTGGCAACAGGTCTGTTTTTGTGCCAGTACCAGGCTGTTTTTATGACTATAAGCCCTATAGTATAGTTTGAAGTCTGGTATAGAGATCCCCCGGTTTGTAGCTCTTTTCACTCAGGGTTGTTTTGGCTATTCGGGGTCTTTTGTTTTTCAAATGAATTTAAGAACATTTGTTTCCAAGCCTGTGAAGAAACTCTTGGGGATTTTGATTGGGATTGCGTTAAATCTAACAAGAGTTTTGGTAAAATGGACATTTTTACAATGTTAATTTTCCCAATCCATGAGCATGGAGGTTTTTCCATCTTCTGAGGTCTTCTTCAATTTCTTTCTTAAAGGGTGTAAAAAATTTTTTGTTGTAGAGGTCTTTGGTGTCTTTGGTTAGGTTTGTTCCTAGGTATCTTATTGTTTTTGAGGCTATTTGTGAGTGGGAAGGTCCTTTGAATTCCTTCTCCAGTTTTGCTTGTTTTGGTGTAAAGAAAGGCCATTGATTTTTTTTAAAGGTATTTTGTATCCTGCCACTTTGCTGAAGCTGTTAATCGTTTCTTCTAGGAGTTTTCTGGTGGAGTTTTTTAGCATCCCTTAAGTAAACAATCATATCATCAGCAAATAGGGAAGTTTGACTTCCTCTTTTCCAATTAGTACTCCTTTAAATATCCTTTCTGCCTTATTGCTCTAGCAAGTGTTTCACAAGAACTATATGGAAGAGGAGTGGGACAGGGGGCAGCCTTGCCGAGTTCCTACCTTTAAAGGGAATGTTTCTGTCATTTCCCCATTTAGGATATATTGGCTGTGGGTTTCCTGTATTGGCTTTGATTACATTGAGGAATGATCCCTCCAATCCAATTCCTTCTAGGACTTTAAGCATGAAGGGATGCTGGATTTTGTCAAAGGCTTTTCAGATCATCAATTGAGATGATGGTGTGCGGTTTTGTCTTTGATTCCGTTTAGCTGTTTGATGATGTTTATTGATTTTCATATGTTGAACCATCCCTACATCGCTGGTATGAATCCAACTTGGTCCATGATGGATCTTCTTTGATGTGGGTCTGTATGCGATTTGCCAGTATTCTGTTTAGAGTTTGGCATCTGTGTTCATGAGGGAGATGGGTCTATAATTCTCCTTTTTTAGTTGGATCTTTGCTTGTTTTGGTAATAGAGTGATGCGGGGCTTCATAGAAGACAATTTGGGAGAATCCCTCTGATTGTATACTTCTAAACAGTTTCAGTAGTAAGGTTGTAGGTCTTTTTGAAATGTTTTATAGAATTCTGCTGTGAAACCGTCTGGGCCTGGGCTTTTTTTGTTGGGAGGCTTCTTCTACATCCTCTATTTCTTTCTTCATATGTTATGGGTCTGTTAAGCTGCTGGTCTCTTCTTGGCCAGCTTTGGTGATTCCCAGGATTTCAGATAGTCATCCATTTCTTCTAGGTTTTCAAACTGGTAGAATATAGGTTTCTTGTAATATTCCCATATAATTTTCTGGATCTTTTCCTTGTCCATTGTGATATTTCCCCTTTCATCACAGATTGTATTGATTTGGAGTTGTTCCCTTCTTTCTTTTGTTAACTGGGCTAGAGGTCTGTCTATCTTCTTTATTCTTTCAAAACCAACTTTTCGGCTTCATTGATTTTTTTTTGTATTGTTTTCCTTTGTTTCTAATGTTTCATTGATTTCTGCTCTGATTTTTGTTATTATCTCCCCTGTCTGTTTCGCACTTTAGGGTCACTCTGTTGTTGCGCCTCTCAAGGTGCTATTTAGCTGCAGTGTTTAGATCATTACTTGTGCTCTTTCTGTTTTTCTAATGTAGCACCCAGGGCTGATAAACCCCTCTTAGGACCTGCGTTTTAAGGTATCCCATAGGTTTTGCTGTGTGTATTGTCATTGTCATTCAGTTCCAGTAATGTTTTTTATTTCTTTCTTTATCGTTTCTTGACATTCGTGGTTTAAATGTTTTTGTTTTTTTTCTTTTCATTTTGTGTTGTTTGGTGCATTGTAGGCTTGTATTGGTTGATGTTGAGCTTTATTGCACTGTGGTCTGAAGTGATGCCATGAAATTATTTCAATCTTTTTGTATTGTGGAGGTTCCTTCTTTCTGTTCTCCCAGGATCCCGCTGGTCGATTTTGGAGAATGTTCCGTGAGGGGGTGCTGAGCTAGAAAGATATATTCTCTGGTTATGTGGGTGGAATGTTCGCCATAAGTCTGATGAGGTCATTTAGCTGTATCAATATTGTTCAGTTCAGATGTCTCTCTTTTACCCTCTTTTTGTCCTGTTGACCTATCCAAAGACACTCAGTGGCGTACTTGAATCTCCCACTATGACAGTGTACTGGGGTTTACTGTGACTTGTGGTCCTGGGAATTGTCCTTTATAAAGTTTGGTGCACCAGACCAGAATTTGGGCATATATATTCATAATTGTGAATCTTCTTGGTGGCACCTCTGGTTTCCTAATTGATGCACAATGTATGGCTTTCTTTGTCTCTTCTGATTCTTGTACTCTTGAAGTCTATTTTTTATGCTTTTTCTCGCACCTGCTTTCTTTTTGTACCGCTTTGCTTGGAATATTTTTTTTCATCCTTCACTTTAAGGTGGTGCCTGTCCTTGAGGGTAAGATGTGTCTGGTAACACATATCGATGGATTCTGTTTTCCTAATCCAGTCTTCGCCAGTCTAGTCTTTTTGAATGGGGAATTATTTCATTAATATTTAGGTTATAACTGAAAGGTTGTGTGCTGCATCCATCTCCTTTTGCCTTATTTATCCATCTGTGGTCTTTGATTTAGGTTTCTATTCTGCAGTGTATGCCCTTTGATTTCTTCCTTCTAGGCTGCATGGGGTTGGTTTTGCTCCTTTCTTCTGTTTCTTTGAAATTGGCTTCAAGTATTCTCTGAAGGGTTTGGTTTTCCGGACATGTATTCTTTCAGTTGTTTTATGTCATGGAAGATTTTTCTCTCTCCTTCACTAGATTGGACCATTTTTGTGGGTATAGGTAACCTGGGTTGCATTATATGTCCCTTAACACTGGGAAAATGCTTGCTCCAGTTCTTCTTTGCTTTCATAGTTGCATGAGAAGTCCGTGTGTAATTCTGATAGGTTTTCCCCTTATAGGTCACTTGGGTTTGTTTTTTGTCTCTTGTGGTCTTAAGGATTTTGTCTTTTGTTTTGGGGTGTCTAGCATTTTAACTCAGGATGGGCATGGGAGAATTTTCCTTTTCTGATCTTGTCTTTTGGAGTTCAATGTGCTTGTTGTATTGGTATTGGTTTGTCCGCTTTTTAGTTTGGGAAGACTTTTCATCCTATTATTCTGTTGAAGAGCTGATCAATACAGCCGCATCTTGGGAGTCTTCTCTCTCTTCCACTTTCTATGATGCGGAGGTTTTGATCTTTTCATAGTGTCCCACAGCTCCTGGTTGTTCCTTTTGTGTTCTTTTAAATTTTCATAATCTTTCCTTGTAGGTTTTTACAGTTGTTCTTGTGTTTGCCCTTCCAGGTCGATATTCTTTGTCGGCTTCCCTCCATTCTGCTTCTGAGCGTTTTCATTCCTTTCCTCTTGATGGATGATGTATTCTATTTCTTTTTTCATTTCCTCTTCTGATTTCTTTAGTGTTTCTATTTCTTTTTGGAGCTTCTCGATCTCTTTTTGTAGCTTTTGTTCGCTGGTTGGTTTCTTTCTTTTTCAGCTTGGGATTTTTTTCAGTGTTTCTACTTCCTTTCAAGAGTGTCATTCTCTCTCTCTCTCGGTCCTTCTTGAGTTCCTCATTCTCCTTTTCTTAGTTCTCTTAATTATTTGTTCTTTATGATCTTGTAGTTCTTTAAGTATAGTTCCCATTGTGTATCGGATGTCTGTGTGCGGGGGCACCCCAGAGAGATCCCACGGCAGGAGTCTTCCATAGGGTTGGTAAAGCGTGGCATGGGATTATCCTGCCCTTTCCAGTGTAGTCTCTTCTTTGTGTCCTGGCATATGGCTTCTCTTGCCTGTATTCCAATGTGAGTCCTAAATGTCTTTTCACTGTGTTATGAGGCTTGTTTTGCTTCCTCCTTCAGATGCTTCTTTGTAAATCTCAGTTGGCGGGGGGGGGGGGGGGTTCCTTCCGCTGGCTCAGGAAGATCTCAGCCATTTTTCTTTACAAAGCATTGATGTGGTTCTGCCTCTGGAAACAAGATGATGGATGCCCACTACTTCCTCCCAGACATCCTGTCTTTGGAGATATTCATTGTCACCACCCTGTATGTCACTGTCAGAGCACTGGGCTACCTGAAGTTTGGAGATGACATCAAAGCCAGCATGATCCTTAAACTGCCCAACTACGCTGTACCAGTCAGTCAAGCTGCTCTATGTTGTCAAGTGCCTAGTCCAGCAAATTCTTTTTTTTTTTTTTTTTTTTTTTGAGACAGGTCTCCCCATAGCCCCAGCTGACCTGGAACTCAGTCCTGTATACCAGGCTGGCCTTGAACTCACAGAGATCCACCTGCCTCTGCCTCCTGAGTGCTAGGAATTAAAGGCGTGGCCACACCACACAACGCGGCTTAAAGACTATTATTCTTTTTTTTTTTGAGTTTTTTTTTTTTAATTTATTCCGTATGTGTATGAATGTATTGTCTGCATGCAAGTCTGTGCACCCGTGCGTGCACGCTGCGGAGGACAGAGAGGGCCCCGGAACTGGAGTTTCTCTGGAATTGGAGTTTCAGACGTTTCTCACCACACCCATGTGGGTGCTGGGGATCGAACCCGGGTCCTCTGCAAAGAGCGGTCGGCCTCTTAAACTGCTAGGCCATCTCTCCCCCCAAGACTATTATCTTTCTTTTTGTTTTTTTTTGGTCTTTTTGAACAGGGTCTCCCTCTACCCCAGCTGTCCTGGAACCACTCTGTAGAACCCAGGCTCCTTGAACTCACAAGATCCGCCTGCCTCTGCCTCCAGTGCTAGGATTAAAGGCGTGCGCCACCACCCGCTCAGACTATTTATTCTTAGCTGCCATTTGGTGTCTGGGAATTGAACCTGGGTTCCCGAAAGACATTGTCACTCTTTTTTTTTTTTTTTTTTTTTTGGTCTTTTCAAGACAGGGTCTCCCTGGTAGCCCCAGCTGGCCTGGAACTCATTCTGTAGACCAGGCTGGCCTTGAACTCACAAAGATCTGCCTCCCAAGTGCTAGGATTAAAGGTGTGTGCCACTTGGGGCTGGAGAGATAGCCTAGCGGTTAAGAGCACCGACTGCTCTTGCAGAGGACCCGGGTTCGATCCCCAGCATCCACATGGCAGCTAAGAACCGTCTGTAACTCCAATTCCAGGAGAACTCCAGTTCCAGGGGAATCTGAGACCCTCTTCTGACCTCCGCGGCATTGCACGACACGGGTGCACAGACCTACATGCAGACAGTACATTCAAACACATACAAAAATAAAAAATAAATAAATAAATAAATAAAAAAAGAAAGAAATGTTTAAAAAAGGCGTGCACCACCACGCCCAGCAGCAGTTGTCACTCTTAACTGCTGAGCCATCACTCTAGCCCCCCTGAAATTCTATGTTCCCAAAGAAATCTTTTTTTTTTTTTTTGGTGTTTTCGAGACAGGGTCTCCCTGTAGCCCCAGCTGTCCTGGAACTCACTCTGTAGACCAGGCTGGACTTGAATTCACAAAGATCCGCCTGCCTTTGCCTTCCGAGTACCACGCCCGGCAGAAATCATTATTGCTGTTGCTCTCTCCCGGATGTCCACACACTGGGCACTGCTGGAGGACCTGTCCTCCCACCTTGGGTCACATGCATGCTGGTCTTCCACATCTCCTACCTGAATCTGGTCCTCTTCCTGGTCGGCTCTGTGAGCAACAGCACTCTGGCTTTCGTCATCCTGCTCCTGCTGGAGATCCACCACCTCCTACTCAGAGGACACGAGCCTTCTCGCACCATCATCAAGGACACCCTCATTAGCATCCTGGACTTCATGGGCTTCATGGTGGGGGCCTACCAGGCGCTGGATGAAGTGATATAGTCAGGGGACTCTTATTATTTACTGTCCAGCTCCACCATTTTTATTGCATGACAACAGTTCCCTGCTCACCTCAGTGACTTACAGTGATGTGGTCTTTCTTTTCTATGCATTGTCTTTGTCCTTTCCTTTGCATTTTCTCTGGTCCAAGACACAGTAAAACAGAAGGGGACTCAGTAGCTACAAGGTCTAAATGTTTACTTGTTGTGGGTCAGTGAGAGGGCTCAGTGAGGAAAGGTGCTTGCTGCCAAGACTGAGGATCTGAGTTCAGTCCCCAGAACCAGCATGATGGAAGGAGGGAAGTGACTCCTACAAGTTGTCCTCTGGCCTCCACATGCAAGGGTGCACACACACACACACACACGCACACACAAAGTGAATAAAAATGTAAGGCCAGCCTGATCTACATAGTGAGTTCAGGACAGCTGGGGCTACAGGGAGACCCTGTCTCAAAAAGACAAAAATAAAAAAATAAAAATGTAATAATTTAAAGAAGCTTAGAGTAGAAATGAGCACACTTTAACAGGGCCATACAGTAAATTGTCAAGACCTTGCAGGTCATAGCCTCCGTGTAATTTCCCAACACTGCTGTTTGTAACAAGAGAACAGCAGTAAATATGTGAACAAATGGGTGTGGCTGTGTTCCAGTAAAACTTCACACAGGGACATTGTTAACCATCCCCTGGTCTAGGAAATCAACAAACAGATATCTATGAATGATTCATTATGTACTTATAAAAATTAGTAATCAATAGTATGAAAAACATGAGAAAATTCTGTGATAAAAAAATGGAAGACATGGGGCTGGAGAGATGGCTCAGTGGTTAAGAGCACCGACAGCTCTTGCAGAGGACCAGGCTCGATTCCTAGCACCCACCTGGTGGCTAAGAACCGTCTTTAAGCTGGATGTGGTGGCAAACACCTTTAATCCTAGCACTCGGGAGGCAGAGACAGGTAGATCTCTGTGAGTTCAAGGCCAGCCTGGTCTACAGAATGAATTCCAGGCCAGCTGGGACTAAAGGGAGACACTGTCTCAAAAAATAACAAAAAAAAAAAAAAAGGAGAAGAAAGAAAAAAGAAAAAGCAAGACACAAGAGTATATGAATGCAGTCCTGGCTGCAAATAATACAGCAACGTATAAAATATATAATAAATGACTAACTGTGGTTATAGGACAGCAGGGCAGGAGAGGATGGCTTTGTCCAAGCATCATGTTATGGGATTATCTTTTAGTAAAAAGGCTTTATTTTTTTTTATTTTTTTTTTCATTTAATTTCTTATGGTGTATGAATTACTGTCTGCACGCAAGTTTGGGCACACGTGTTGTGCAATGCCGCGGAGTCAGAGAGGGTGGCGGATGCCCTGGAACTGGAGTTCTCCCTGGAATTGGAGNTTTTCAGATGTTCTCGGGCCACCATGTGGGTGCTGGGACGCAAACCCACGGGGTCTCTCTGTACGCGTAGTTTTTGCTCTTAACTGCTAGGCCATCTATCCAGCCCGTACAATGCTTTAAAAAGAACAGATTTTAAATCCAGTGACTTTGGTGACCTTGCCGGTTCTTCCTAAGTTTCCCCAGAAAGTTTTAGTTGAAATCAAAAGAGAGAGCAGAGCTGGGGAGAAGACTTAGGAGGTAGAGCTTGCCGCACAAGCCCAGGGACCTGAGCTCAGATGCCCAGAACCTGTGTGTGGCTGTGATCTATTTTCCCCTGCAGCCAGAGGCCGAGAGAACAGAAGGAGAACCTCTGGGACGCCGAGGCCCAGGCCAGCCTACCCAGGTTGATCACCCAGGACTCGCTGTTTCTAACAAGGCCAGGAGGTGGGGAGTCGACACCCAAAGGTTCCCTCTGATCTCACATGCAACACTACGTTGCCATATGTCCACTCAACATCATTTTAAAAATTGCAGGTGTTGTTGACAGGGTTGTTGTTTTGAATGAGACCAGGGTTTTACAGGAAGCCTCAGCTGGTCTTGAACTCTTGGTTGTTTGGTTTGGTTTGTTGGTGGTTGGTTTGAGGAGGCAGGGCTCCCTGCACGCCCCGGCTGTTCTGGAACTCTCTATGAACCAGGAGCGGCCTGATCGTCACAAGAATCCACTCTGCCTCTGTCTCCCAGGTGCTAGGACACAGGCGGCACCGCACTATACCCAAAAAAACATATCGTTTCCACCATTCACGTATTTTAATGGAATGCATCTTTCTTCCACGTGTGTTGAAAGGAAGTCTCCCCCTAGATCGAAGACTTGTGTTGGGTTGTAGCATGTATTAGCCTAGCAATTGCTAAACAAAAAAAAAGAAAACAAAAAAAAAAAGGAAAAAGAAAATACAAAGGAAGAAACAAAAGAAACCAACATCACATTTCAAGCTGGGGATACATGGTGTGCCAAGTATGCCGACTCCAGGGTAAGGAAAGGATCACTGGGGTTTTTTTTTTGGTCGGCTGACAAACCAAATACCATGTAGCACACCACATGAAACATAACACAACACACACCACCACACTTTATCCTGAACATTTGTCATTTGTTAAGATTGGCATTGGGGAGGGGACAGGATGGAGTATATGTCCCTAACTGAGGGAGTCCAAAAGAAGTTTATGGAGGGCTATCCCTAAGTTCTAATTGCAGGGGTCATCCCAGAAAAAAAAAAATCTGTGTGCATACATCACACACAGAGCCTCCTACAGTCTAGGCCCCATGGAGGTTGGATGCAGGACTTGGGGGTCAGCTCACGGACACAGTGAGCAGGAGGTATGATCTGTCCCCAAATCCTATGAGGAAAAGTCTTGCCCTGGTCACTGGCTCATCGGCTGCCACACCTCCTAGTGGTCACACGTGACCATGGACCCTGCTGTGGAGGATGACCCCAGTCTCTACTGCATTTACGTCCTCCTCCGAGTCTCTGGGGACTGCTCCCCCTCCATAGCCTTCCGACATCTGGTGGAGGGGAATCCCCAGTGGAAGAGAACCTACTGCTGTGCCCACCCTGGACTCGCGGTTACCCACTTTCCTGTCTTCCTCACTCACGATTCTCATTGGAACGGGTATTCATGGTCAGGACTCTGACCAGATGCTGGGGCAGGGGGAGCAAGTGCAGCACCCAGAAAGCCAGCTCCCCCTGTCTGAGGTCTCCATCTACATGCTCAAGCCAGACATCGCGGACGCGCATGCGCTTCAGGGGGAAGGGTCATAAGGGGGAACACGTGGGCACAGGATCTTCTTGGGTCAACGCCTCTTCCTCTCCTTGGGGGTGGCCCTGATCATGGTCTGTTGGCCTTCCTTGAGCAGTCTCTTACACCGGATGCGAACGCCTCTGCATGTGTGTACCCTCGTTGCCTGGTATCCCTGGACAGTGGAGCCGCGTCTTCTGTCCCCATAACTGTCACCGCATTAAGATCGCGTAATGAGAAGGCGGTTTGCGCCACTATCCTCTTGCGCTATATCCCCAGAGGTGGATATAAGGTGGAAAAAGAAATGCGTGGTTTTCCCAAACAGACCCCAAAGTCTTACCCATCACCTGCTCTTGACTCTCTGAAAGGGGGTCGCAACAGAGAGACTGCAGGGTTCGCTGCTGGCATGACAACGGAGAAGCCCCCTCCAGTCCCAAGGCTAAGCTCACAAAAATGCCATCTCAGAGCAGAAGGTCAAGCTCAGATGCTACGTTACCAGCGGGACAGAGTTTTTTTTATTCGGGCTGTGGTTGGAGGCAGTTCAGAGGAGGAACAGGAAGGGAATCCAGGGTGACTTACCGTGGTCAAAACTCCGGCCATTCTGGGTGTGGTCATGTTCTTTTCTGCCCGTGTACAGGGGCCAACTGGCAAGGCAGGCGCATCCTCAAGCTAGTCCAGAAATCTACTACACTAACCCTTGTTCACTGGGTGTGCCCTTCCCTACCCCAGGACCAAACAGAGGCCCACCCAGGGTGGGGCCGGACTATTCTCCTGAACCAGCCCCAGTGCTCCCCACCACCAGGGCCGCGCTTGAGCTTTGCCGTAGCTTCTCAGCCAGTCCAGAGGAACCCACAGCTGACTGGGGAAGCTTCAGGCTTCTCTCCCAGGAAGATTGCTCGCATTTATGGGGTCAATACTTCGTTTCCCAGAGAAGGATAAAGTAATATTCCAATCCCTAGGGAGTAGGGTGTGGCTCAAGTGGCACCAGGGGCCTTTGCCTAGCATGGGAGGGAAGGCTCAAGTCGGGGGCAAACTGGGACTCAAAGAAAAACACATTCCATTCATGGCCAGTCTCCTCTCCTGTTGCTCTGCCGTCAGGACCTCTTGCCGGCACACATGTGTACATGGTTTCTCATTTCTTCTTCAATGGTCCCAGCATGAGCCAGGTGCTTGGCAATAATCCTAGGGTTGAGAGAGGCTTATCCCTTGAAGGGGAGGGTGGGGATCATGCCCTCATGGCCCAGGCCGTGTTGGCCTTTCTTGGCCCCACCCCTTTCGGGAACCTTCCAGTCCAGGCCTTAAAAAACTGGAGGCTGCCGTTCATTCCCTAGGCTGCAAGAAAAAGGATCAGCTGGCCGTCAGAGCAAGCATGAAGGCTGAATTTCAGTGGGCTGCGTGCCCTGGTGAACAGGGGGCAGGGGGTATAAGGTTGGAGTCGTTGAGCAGGTTGGGGTCCCTGGGGTCTCGGTAGAGCAAGGGGACCAGTATCTACAATGAATAGGAGCCAGGGCTGACCTGGTCACAACTCAGTCCCCTTCCTCCCGCAGCTGAACTCCCACTAAACTTATGACTGACCAAGCTTGTGGAGACTTCAACAGGAAAGGATTTTCCACCTCTCAAGCTTCCCTACCACAAATATCCTCTGAAGATATAGCTTACCTGGCGCCGCCAAGAGCATGCCAACCTATGCATAACAGATCTCGCTAGGGGTATGGAGAGGCAGGGCAAACCCATTGCTTGGGCCACTGGGTGCATGTACCTTTGAGAGCTTCCACTTGGTTTCTGACCCTGGTCAGCTGGGGCTTGTGCCCAGGTTTAGCCCCGCTCTCAGCCCTGGCCTTACAGCTTTCTGGCGCAGCATACTTCCATCCACTTGCAGTCCTTACTCCCACCTGCTGCTGCTGGCCCCAGCTGTGACCATGGCCTACAGGTCCCTCTTCCCACGCATTTTCCTTCCAGTCCCTACAGGAATTGGGTAACGGGACCACTGTTTGAAGGACCTTTTCATTGCCTCAGGAGCCAAAGTGGTTGGCTGTGACACGTACACAACAAAGACCTGCGTGTCAGCCTTGCCAAAGACGGTGAGCGCACCCCACAGCCCTGGGCCCAGGCACTGGGCTTGCTCCCGACCCTCAGGGGGGGAGACCTTGCAGGAAGGCTCACTGTGGACACACTTTGTTCTCGAGGCCCACACACCAACCATTTGTCTCCCACTTAGTGTCCTGGGAATTAGACGCCCAATATGTGTTGAGACCTGGGTGACTGGGAGGCCACAGAAAAGGCACTGGGTGGTGTGGGCCCCGTTGACCTGCTGGTGAACAATGCCGCCGTGGTGCTGATGCAGCCCATTCCTGGCAACCATTACCAAGGAGTCCTTTGGACAGGTGGGCATTTGGGAAGGAAGGGACGGCTGGGAAGGGCTCTCTTAGATGGGACATGGGCATTGCGTGTCTTATTCTGGGTGGCCACCATTCACTGTCACTGCCAGGCCTCCTTCAACTTGAATCTTGCTGTTCCGTTGGTGGCAGGTGTCCCCAGGAGATGGATCGATCGGGGATGAGGGGAGGATGTGTGGCCGGAAACGAAACACCTGGAGGGGCTGATTCCGTTACCAGGGTGGGGTGAGCTATCCCCAAATTCTTGGCTTCCCAGTTGTTAGTTTCAGGGAGTCGATGATTTAAACCGGAGCTCTGGAGTGCCTGGATCCATTGTCAACGTCTCCAGCATGGTGGCCCATGTCACCTTTCCCAACTGACCACCTACAGTGAGTACAGCCACATTACCTGTGGGGAGTCCTCGCCAGGCGGAGGGTGAGCGTCTAAGACGGTCCTCATCCTGCCACCCCCAGGCTCCACCAAGGGTGCAATGACTATGCTGACCAAAACCATGGCCATGGAACTGGGGCCACACAAGGTAGGACAGGAGGTCAGGGCCAGGCATGAGGGGCACTATCTGGGCACTGGGCACAGGGCTGGGTGTTAGGGGTGAGGATGGGGAGGAGGCTTTTGAGAAACCCCATTTGAGGCTCTGAACAGTTAGTCAGGGCCTACCGAGTTAGAGCTTACGTTGGACAGATGTAAACATGCTCATTGGGCTGGATCCTAAAGCTCTGTAGATGGGGCTAGTTTCCCTGGCTGATAGGTACAACCAGCTCCCTGTGACCCCCTCGCACTCCAGATCCGTGGTAAATTCCGTAAAACACCTACGGATGGTACTGACTGACATGGGTAGACTCATACAGACAAAGTCTCTGCTGACCCTGAGTTTGTCCCGAAATCTGAGAGGGGCGCCACCCCCTGAGGAAGTTGCGAAGTCAAGGCCGGGAGGTCAGCCGGGGAGACTGGGTGCATGTGTCGCTGGCTGGCATCATGGAGGCAGGAGCTCTGACAGTCTCTTGTCCCTGCAGAGGTGGAGGACGTGGTCAACAGCATCCTGTTCCTGCTCAGTGACAGCAGCGCCTCTACCAGTGGCTCTGGCATCTTGGTGGACGCTGGTTACTTGGCCTCTTAGAGCACTCAGATGTGGTGGACCTCTGGGACGCCTACCTGGCCTCTAGCTATGTTCCCACTCCACAGCCCCACCCCAGACCCAGCTCAAGGCCCCACCTATAGCCCTGCCCCTAAGCAGATGCCTGCTCCGCCTCTCCACCAAGTCCAGCATTGTGCTGGATAGCTTTAGTGTCAACTTGACACACCTGGGTTGAGGGAGCCTCAATTGGGGAATTTGCTCCATTGGATTGGCCTGTGGCCACATCTGTGGTGTATTGTCTTGATTGTTGAGCAGTGACAGTATAAGAAGGCAGGCTGGGCATGAGCCAGAGAGCAAGCCAGGAGCAAGCCAGTGAACAGCAGTCCTCCATGGCTTGTGCTTCAGCTCCTGCCTCCAGGTTCCTGCCCTGAGTTACTGCCTTGGGCTCCCTACGTGATGAACTGTGACCCAGGAGATGTAAGCTAAATAAACGCTTTCCTCCCCAAGTTGGTGTTGGTCAGAGTGTTTTGTCACAGCAATGGAAGACAAACCAGAACACCCTGCAAGGCCAGAGGCAGAGACAGGAGAACTCTGGGAAGCTCGAGGGCCAGCCAGCTACCCAGGTGATCACCCAGAGACCCTGTTTCTAACAAGGCAGGAGGTGGGGAGTGACACCCAAGGTTCCCCTCTGATCTGCACATGCACACTACAGTGCACATATGTCCACTCACATCAGATTTTTTAAAAATTGCAGGTGTGTTGACAGGGTTGTTTGTTTTGAATGAGACAGGGTTACCAGGAAGCCCAGGCTGGTCTTGAACTCTTTGGTTTGGTTTGGTTTGGTTTGGTTGAGACAGTGGCTCCCTGAAGCCCCAGCTGGTCTGGAACTCTCTATGGAGACCAGGCTGGCCTCAATCTCACAGTTTGGCCTCTGTCTCCCAGGTGCTAGGATCACAGGCGTGCACCACTATACCAACATATCGTTCACCATTCACAGTATTTTAATGGAATGCATCTTCCTTCCACGTGGTTGAAGGAGTCTCCCCCTAGATCGAGACTGGGGGTGTAGCATGTATTAGCCTAGCATTGCTAAAACAAAAAAAAAAAAAGAAGAAAATAAAAGAAAGAACAAAGAACAACATACATTTCAAGCTGGACATGGTGGCCCAAGTATGCCAACTCCAGAAATGGAAGATCACTGGGGTTTGGTGGCTGACAACCACATACATGTACCACACACATGTAACATACACACACACACACACACAATTTATCCTGAACATTTGGTCATTTGTATAAGATGGCATTGGGGAGGGGACAGGATGGAGTATTAATGCCCTAACTGAGGAGTCCAAAAGAAGTTATGGAGCTATCCCTAAGGTTCTAAATTGCAGGGGTCACTCCCAGAAAAAAAAATCTGTGTGCATACATCACACACAGACTCCTACAGTCAGGGCCCCATGGAGGTTGGCTGCAGGACTTGGGGGTCAGCTCAGGACACAGTGAGCAGGTATGATCTGTCCCCAAATCCTATGAGGAAAGTCTGCCTGGGGCACTGGCTCATCGGCTGCCCACCTGCCTGTGTCACAGGACAGACCCTGCTGTGGAGATGACCCCAGTCTCTCACTGCATTTACTGTCCTCCCCGAGTCTCGGGACTGTCCCTCCATAGCCTTCCGACATTGGTGGAGGGATCCCCAGTGGAAGAGAACCACTGCTGTGCCCACCCGGGTACCACTTCCTGTCCTTCCTCTCTGAGGATCATGGACAGGGACCTCTCCAGAGTGCTCTGAGAGGCAGGGGGAGCAGAGCACCCAGAAAGCCAGCTCCCCCTGTCTGAGGTCCCTCAGTCTCAGCAAGGGGCCTGGCTTCAGGAAGGGAAGGGCAGGGGCAGGATCCTGGGCACGCCTGCTCCTTGGGGGTGTCCCTGCATGGTCTGTGCCCTGAGCATCCTACCTGGAGGAGCTGCAGTGTGACCTGGCCTGGTTCCCCTGGACAGAGGGTCCTTCCCCAAACTGTCCCGCAAGACGGAGAGGGGTTTGGCACAGCCTTGGCTAATCCCCAGAGGTGGAATTAAGGTGGAAAAGAAATCTGGTTGTTTCTCCAAACAGACCCCCAAAGTCTACCCATCTGCTTTGTGAAAGGAGGGTCGCACAGAGAGACTCAGGGTGCTGCTGGAGCAGGAAAGCCCCCCTCCATCCCAGCTAAGCTCACAAAAATGCCATCTCAGAGCAGAAGGTAGCTCAGGATAGTTACCAGGGGCAGAGTTCGGGCTGGCTGGAGGCAGTAGAGGAGGACCAGGGAAGGACTCCAGGTGACTTACTGGTCAAACTCCGGCCATCTGGGGATTCGGTGTACAGGGCCAACTGCAAGCAGGCATCCTCAGCTAGTCCAGAAATCACTACACTACCCTTGTTCCCTGGGTGCCTTCCCTACCCCAGGACCACAGAGCCCACCCAGGGTGCTGGACTATCTCCTGAAAGCCCCAGTGCTCCACCACAGGCCCAGCTGCCGTAGCTTCTCAGCCAGTCCAGAGGACCCCCAGCTGACTGGAAGCTCAGCTTCTCTCCCAGGAAGAGCTGTTATGGGTAATACTTCTGTTCAGAGAAGGAAAAGTAAATTCCAATCCCCTAGAGTAGGGTGTGGCTCAGTGGCACAGCCTTTGCCTAGCATGGGAGGAAGGCTCAAGACGGGGCACTGGACTAAAGAAAACACAATTCCATTCCTGGCCAGTCTCCTCTCCTGTTGCTCTGCCGTCAGGACCTCTTGCCGGCACACATGTGTACATGGTTTCTCATTTCTTCTTCAAGTCCCAGCATGAGCAGGTGCTTGGCATATCCAGGGTGAGAGAAGGTATCCCTTGAAGGGAGGGGATCATGCCCTCATGCCCAGGCCGGTTGGCTTCTTGGCCCCACCCCTTCGACCTTCCAGTCCAGCCTTAAAAACTGGAGCCCTTCCCTGGCTGCAGAAGGACGCTGGCGTCAGCAGCATGAAGCTGAATTTCAGTGGCCTGCGTGCCCTGGTGACAGGGGCAGGGAAAGGTGAGTGTGAGCAGGTTGGGGTCCTGGGGCTCGGTAGAGCAAGGGGACCAGTATCTACAATGAATAGGAGCCAGGGTGACCTGGTCACAACTCAGTCCCCTTCCTCCAGCAGCTGACTCCCACTAACTTATGACTGACCAGCTTGCTGGAGACTCAACAGGAAAGGATTCCACCTCCAAGCTGTCCACCAAATATCCTCTGAGATATGAGCTTACCTGGGCCCCAAGACAGCCAATAGATCCAGGCTAGGCATATGGAGGCCAGAGGCAACCATTGCTTGGGACCACTGGGCATGCTACCCTTTGAGGCTTCCCTTGGTCTGACCCTGGTCAGTCTGGCCTGTGCCCAGGTTAGCCCCGTCTAGCCCTGGCTTACAGCTTTCTGGCCAGCATACTTCCACAGCTGCAGTCCTTACTCCCACCTGCTGCTCTGGCCCCAGCTGTGACCAGGCCTACAGGTCCTCTTCCCACCATCCTCCCTCCCTACAGGAATTGGACGGGACACTGTGAAGGCCCTTCATGCCTCAGGAGCCAAAGTGGTGGCTGTGACACGTACCAACAAAGACCTGGTCAGCCTTGCCAAAGAGGTGAGGCACACAGCCCTGCCCAGCCTGGGCCTGCTCCCGACCCTCAGGGAGACTTCAGAAGGCTCCTGTGACACTGTCTCAGGCCACCACACCATGTCTCCCACAGTGTCCTGGGATAGAGCCCATATGTGTGGACCTGGGTGACTGGGAGGCCACAGAAAAGGCACTGGGTGGTGTGGGCCCCGTTGACCTGCTGGTGAACAATGCCGCCGTGGTGCTGATGCAGCCATTCCTGGACATTACCAAGGAGTCCTTTGACAGGTGGGCATTTGGGAAGAAGGGACAGGCTGGGAAGGGCTCCTGAGGATGGGCAGTGCAGGTGGCCACCATTCCTGTCCTGCCAGGTCCTTCAACGTGAATCTGCGTTCCGTGGTGCAGGTGTCCCAGGTGAGATGGGAGGAGGGCTGTGGCCCGGAACCGAACACCTGGAGGGGCTGAGTCAGGGTGGGGTGAGCTATCCCCAATTCTTGGCTTCCAGATTGTAGTCAGGGGCATGATTAACCGTGGAGTGCCTGGATCCATTGTCAACGTCTCCAGCATGGTGGCCCATGTCACCTTTCCCAATCTGACCACCTACAGTGAGTACAGCCACATACCTGTGGGGAGTCCTACGCCCAGGAGGAGGGCTGAGCGATTAAGAGGTCCTCATCACTGCCACCCCACAGGCTCCACCAAGGGTGCAATGACTATGCTGACCAAAACCATGGCCATGGAACTGGGGCCACACAAGGTAGGACAGGAGGTCAGGGCCAGGCATGAGGGGCACTATCTGGGCACTGGGCACAGGGCTGGGTGTTAGGGGTGAGGATGGGAGAGGCTTGAGAACCCCATGAGGCTCTGAACAGTAAGGTCAGGGCTTAGTTGGACAGAGTAAACATGCTCATTGGGCTGGATCCTAAGCTCTGTAGATGGGGCTAGTTCCCTGGCTGAGGTACCACCTGTGACCCCTGACTCCAGATCCGGGTAAATTCCGTAAACCCTACGGTGGTACTGACTGACATGGGCAAGAAAGTCTCTGCTGACCCTGAGTTGTCCCGAAATCTGAAGGAGCGCCACCCCCTGAGGAAGTTTGCAGGTCAGCCGGGGAGACTGGGTGCATGTGTCGCTGGCTGGCATCATGGAGGCAGGAGCTCTGACAGTCTCTTGTCCCTGCAGAGGTGGAGGACGTGGTCAACAGCATCCTGTTCCTGCTCAGTGACAGCAGCGCCTCTACCAGTGGCTCTGGCATCTTGGTGGACGCTGGTTACTTGGCCTCTTAGAGCACTCAGATGTGGTGGACCTCTGGGACGCCTACCTGGCCTCTAGCTATGTTCCCACTCCACAGCCCCACCCCAGACCCAGCTCAAGGCCCCACCTATAGCCCTGCCCCTAAGCAGATGCCTGCTCCGCCTCTCCACCAAGTCCAGCATCCAGTTCACTGCCCGAACCCCAAGCACCTTCAGGCTCCAGACCGCCATGGATCCCACTCTTCCTGTACTGGGTTGCTTTGCTTAAATAAATGGAACTCCGTGTTCCAGAAGCAGTGCACCTGGCCTCCTGTGGGTAGTTCACATCAAGGCTAGACACAGGATCAGTTCCCCTTGAAGGAATTTCATTTCAAAACCTGTACTCTTCTGATGCCTACAGCGCCTGTGACCAAAGGGCAGCAGTTCCATGTTGTCCACACCTTCCCTCTCAATGCTCAGCCCACCCAGGACCTAGGGTTGAGCTCTTTGCAGAACCTTCCAGTTTCTGCTCAACCCCTTTCTGATCCCTAACAGAGATCAGAAAAGGAGCGATGCCCTGGACCAACTTACCCCTAAACCAGTAGATCCATCATGCACAAACGAGTGGAGAACCAAGAGCATGGAATTTAGTTATCCTTCCGTGGGATGGATAAATTCTGTAAACCCCATGGTTTTACAGGGGGCTCTGGGCTCACTCATACCCCCAAATGGGGACCTGTACTGGGCTGGAATGCCCACAGCCAGTCTGGAGCTTGGCGGGAACCAGCACAATAGCTCTGAAGCCCCAGCTTCCTGGAGGCCCCGCCTGCTACAGCCCCTGCTGTCTGATAGGCTGTCAGGTCTGAAGTGGGCAATCAGCTGAACTGACACAGGGTTGTACCCAGAGCAATTGTGGGCAGAGTGATTGAGAATGGGCTGGGGTAAGACCTTCTAGAGAGAGCACAGGATACACATGGCAAGGGCACTTGTGTCCAGTCTTAGCACCTTCTGGGACTGAGCCACAGCCTGGGTGAGTCTGACCAAGGACCACAGGACAATTGAGATTTGGGCATGTCCTGGGGCACTGAAGCCACTGCTGAGATCTAAGCAGCTGTGTGTGTGTTGGGCAGGCTGGATTCTGTCCCTCCTGGTTTTTGGAAGGCAGAGGACAGGGTCCAAGGTTAGAAGCACAAGGCAGTGTTCACAGAGCAGCCTTACAGGGGTGTCAAGCTGGTCAGAGGTGTGGAGGAAGCACTTGACTGTCTGTTCTCCAGCTGCTGTCTCTGCTGTGCATCTCCAGGCACCTCTCTGGGCCCAAAGCCCAGTGGAATCAGGCCCTACAATCACCACATCCCCACTACTGCCCACAAAGGTCCTCAGGACAGTGACTCTCAGTTTCCCCACCAGGAGTCACACAACAAAATATCTTTCATAGGGAGACCCAGTGCACACGTCTGTAACTGATCCTAAAGCCTTGGAGAGAGCATCACCCGCCTTGCGGTTTCCACAACCCCACTCCTAGCCCTCCTCATCTGCCCACTTCTGTAAGGGGCTGGGGGCCTGATAGAAGCTGGCTAGGGCGAGTCCCGTGTATTATTGGTGATGGCTTCTTTGAACTTACCCTGCTGTCCAAATACTTTCTCCGAGTGTTACACCCGAGCCACCCCGACACACTCCCAGGCCTGGGGCACAGAGGAACCTTGTGGGACATGCCTCTCCATTATACGGGCAGCCGTGAAACGGCTGTCGTTAACTGCCAAATCTAGTCCTTGTAATAATCTTGGCAAAGAAAACCGTGTTGGCCAGGGCTCGCCAAATCCATTAGGAGCCCTAGGTACTGTGTAAGAAGTTGCTGCGCGACCCGGGTTCGATCCCCAGCACCCACATGGCGGCTGACAACAGTCTGTAACTCCAATTCCGGGAGAACTCCAGTTCCAGGGGAATCCGACACCCTCTTCTGACCTCTGCGGCATTGCACGACATGGGTGCACAAACCTACATGCAGACAGTACATTCATACACATAAAAAATAAATTAAAAAAATTTTAAAGGTATATTAAAAAAAAAGAAGTTGCTGCACAGCGTACTAGGAGCCCCGCCTCGGTCACGCCCACTTCCATTCGGCCAATCAACATGAAAGAAGGATCTTTATTTGCATATACCCGCCCCTCCTGGGAAGCAGACCAAACGATTGGCTCTGCCTCGCCCCACCCTCTATCCCAAAGTTCCAAGTGGGTCTCGCAGACACAGGACCAGGCCTCGCCACCATGGACCTGGGGCTGGCAGGCCGGCGGGCGCTGGTCACCGGCGCGGGCAAAGGTGGGGCTACAGGCGAGGGGCGGTGCGGGCGGTGGGGTTGGGTACGGTGGGGACGGCGGGGCGCCTGCACTGAGCTCCGCTCCCCGCCAGGCATCGGGCGCAGCACTGTCCAGGCGTTGCAGGCGGCGGGGGCGAGGGTGGTGGCTGTGAGCCGGACACGGGCGGACCTTGACAGCCTGGTCTGCGAGGTAAGAAGCGGTGGTCGAGTGAGACCCCTGCCGCCCTTCATGGCTCTGAGCCAGGCGCTTGCCAGGACCAGGCCGGATAGTTGCTGAAACTGCCTGGCTCCGTGAGTTTGGAAGGGGCTGGAATATCCACTGATCAGTCCTGGGGCCCTAGAGCGCTGGGGCAGAGAGGAAGTAAACTGTCAGCAGGCGGGGCGGTCTCCCAGCCCTAGGTTCCACCCCCAACGCCCTGAGGGGACTGGGTCCTCTGACCCTTCCAGCTGAAAGGCCCCCTCTGAGCTCCAACTCTCCCCAGACTGGCCCCACCTTCCCCAGGTGGCAGAAGCCCAACAGTGCCCTTTCTTGGCACCGAGTTGCTAGTAGCTTTGCCTTGCCCCAATACACAGTGTCCTGGTGTGGAGCCAATTTGCGTGGACCTGGGGGACTGGGAGGCCACAGAGAAGGCCCTGGGCAGCGTGGGTCCGGTGGATCTGCTGGTAAACAATGCTGGGGTGGCACTGTTGCAGCCCTTCCTGGAGATCACCAAGGAGGCCTGTGACACGTGAGCCACCTGGGGCAGAGGAATCCTGGGGGCAGGGGCCATCCCTTGCAGCAGCCCCTGTCCTGCCCTTGACCAGCATCTGTCCATCCACCCTAGGTCCTTCAATGTGAACCTTCGGGCTGCCATCCAGGTGTCTCAGGTGACCTGCCCTGCCTGGCTGGAGCAGGGACGCTGAGGAAGGGTGCTAGCTCTGTCTCACATCCCTCTGCAATTTCAGATTGTGGCTAGGGGCATGATAGCCCGGGGAGCGCCAGGGGCCATTGTGAATGTCTCCAGCCAGGCCTCCCAGCGCGCACTGACCAATCATAGTGTCTACTGTGAGTGACTCCACCTGTCCATCTATGACCCTTATCCCTCTCCCACTCTGGCCACCTTGGATTCCATGATGACCCTCTTCACAGGTTCCACCAAGGGTGCCCTGGACATGTTGACCAAGATGATGGCTCTAGAGCTTGGGCCCCACAGGGTGAGTTGGTCAGGGGCACCTCCTCCAACCAGTCCACATGCCCAGGGCATGCTCCTTCCTTGTTTACCTTTGCTGGTTCCCATGCAGATCCGAGTGAATGCAGTAAACCCCACAGTAGTGATGACACCCATGGGCCGGGCCAACTGGAGTGATCCCCGCAAGGCCAAGGTTATGCTGGACCGCATCCCACTTGGCAAGTTTGCTGGTGAGTTAAATTGGAATTTCACCTGTAGCCCCAGTTCCTGCCTGGGGCTGGAGACTAGGTGGGGACAGAAGAGTGAGCGCAGCCTCCTTCACCTGTGCCCCTGACCTCCACCTACCCACAGAGGTGGATAGTGTGGTGGATACCATCCTGTTCCTGCTGAGTGACCGAAGTGGCATGACCACGGGTTCCACTGTGCCAGTGGATGGGGGCTTCCTGGCCACCTGAGCCCCTCTAAATGTACAACGGTCAGCACTGCGACCAGAACTCTGTGTCCCCTATACCTATAATAAACCCCATTCTCTGCCCAGTCTGTGTGCTGATTCTCAGGGAGAGGTCCATACCATCTGTGATCCAGACCTGGAGAAGCTTGGCTCTTACACGGACTTTCAGGTCCAGGCAGCTCTGTGGCATGAGCTGGTCAGTAGGACCTTTCCGAAGGCTGGTTCCTCAAGAGCTTGGTAAATCTAAGCCAAGAAAGCCTGGGGAGAAGTGTGTGGGCTAAGCCTGGGTCATTGGAACAGACAGCTATGTGTGATTCTGGTGTGAGTGCTGGTTGAGGTCGACAAGCAGCACACATGCCAAGGACAATTTTTGTTAGACATTACTAATTTGCCAATGACCCCAGCAACTTCCCTGTTGAGCTGGATGTTTTTTTGTTTGTTTGTTTGTTGGTGTTTTTGAGACACCAAAGGTCTCCCTTTAGTCTCAGCTGGCCTGGAACTCACTCTGTAGACCAGGCTGGCCTTGAACTCACAAAGATCCGCCTGCCTCTGCCTCCCAAGTGCTAGGATTAAAGGCGTGCGCCACCATGCCCGGCTGGATAACTGTTGTTTTTTATTTTATTTATTTCTGTATGTGTATGAATGTACTGTCTGCATGCAAGTCTGTACACCCGTGTCGTGCAATGCCGCGGAGGTCAGAAGAGGGTCTCGGATTCCCCTGGAACTGGAGTTCTCCTGGAATTGGAGTTTCAGACGGTTCTCGGCCACCATGTGGGTGCTGGGGATCAAAACCGGGTCCTCTGTAAGAGCGGTCGGCGCTCTTAACCACTAGGCTATCTCTCCAGCCCTGGATAACTGTTTTCTAAAACTCAAACATTCCCATAATTTTTGTGCTATTTACAATATAATGAGAGTTATGGTGTATTTAATTTGCAGTATCTCAGCTCCAAGACCTTGGCCACTTATCAGATAAATCAAGCCACATTGCATGGTGTGGAACTTGCACCACAGCTGACTTCAAGCTGCACATTTGATGTCATTTGATGTGGTGGTGGGGGACTAGGAGGGGAGAGGCCCTCAATAGTAGTACCCTATTCCATAGAATATATGGACATACCATGAGGTACAGAGGATAGAAACATGTATAAAGGAATTGGGAAGGGACATATTTGTTAATTTTGTTCTTAGTCCAACTAATTGTAAATCTATACAACTTAATTATTAATAAGGGCTGTTGAGCAACTGGCTGGCAAACTTCCTGAAAAGTATAGCAGCCAGTTCTTCTGAGTCAACCTGAGCCACTTGCATGCATCATGGAGGGGGGTGGTGGTGTGCATGGCACCCTCTGGTCTTGTGTCTGACCCAGGGATGACCTGCAGTCTGTCAGATAAAGTTCAAATCCCTGGACCATAACTTGGGCCCTCCCAGGCTGTCCCCTGACATATTAGTAACCTGCTGGGGCTTCTCATACCAGTCAGAAGTGGGAGGCTATGGGAGCTGCCCTGGGTCCACTCGGGCTCCAGGAAGCCTGGCTTCAGCCTCTTTTTAGACTTAGCCCAAGTAGAACTTTTGGAGTGTCTACCCCAGGTCCCCACCAGGTCTATACACAGAAGCTATTCTGTTTTGATCTGAGTGGTCTCCTTTAGGGTAGATGCAGTCCCTTTCCTCACCTAGGGTGGGTTAAGCTCAGAGTAGCCCATGGTGGCGGGGTTGCCATGTGCTGTGCACACAATAGGGAATGGCTGGGGTCAAGCCAGCAGGAAGACAAGGCAGACAGGGAGACCCAGGAGGTGGTGAATGTTTATTGTATAAAATAAGAAGGGGCTGCCCTTCCCTGGGACATGATGGACAGAACCCACCCCGCACCCTCCCCACCAGGGAAGCCCATCCTGGGGCTCTCCCGTACCCACCCCTGCAGCCCTGAGGGAGACCCTGCTCCCTCCCGGCCTCCCGGAGGAGCCAGAGGAGGCTGGAGCTAAACCCCAGAAGGAGGAGGCATTGGGGACAGGATCCCGTCACCCCACCTGGTCCCCATGCTTCCCCCCCCACCCACACCACTTCCCACAGCAGACTTGGGGACACCAGACGGCTCAACACGAGGGCACACTTGGGCCGGGCTCCTCAGCCAGGCTGGCCAGACAGGGCTCTAGAAGACCGTGCACTTCTTGCCTGGCTTTTTCACTGGGGGTGGGCAGAGCACTGCCCGGATAGCCTCGTCAAACACTGTCTTCAGGCCCCGCTGGGTCAGGGCTGAACATTCCAGGTACTTGACAGAACCTGGGACCAGTGGGGGAAGGACCAGAGTGAGGGACAGGGAGAGTGAGGGTGGGTGGGGTGGGAAGTACAGCCAGCGCAGCTCCTCCACAGCACACTCCATCCTCTCCCGAATGACTACTTACCAATCTCTCGGGCCATGGCCAGGCCCTGTGGGTAGGTGATGGGTGCTAGCTTCTTGTCCCGAAGCCGCTCAATGGTATCCTTGTCGTCACGGAGGTCCAGCTTGGTGCCCACCAGAAGGATGGGTGTGTGTGGGCAGTGGTGCCGCACCTCTGGGTACCACTGTGGGAAAAGAGGTTCTGACCCCACAGTCTTCAAGGACTTCCATGCCTGGGGGCAGATTCCCACCCCCATCCCTGCCGTGCCCAAAGCAGGCTCCAGCTCTTCAGGCTTTTGTCCTCATACATCTGGTTCTTACTGCTTCTCAGATGACCAGGGGTCTGGTGGGCTTGGTGGTGAACAAAAATACCAAGCCAGGGAGACTGACCACAGATCCATAGTCAGGGCCTGTGGCCAGCTGCTGCTTTCCCCCACCCCCACCCCCACCCCCACCTGACCTTCTGTGCCTCACTCAGCAGAAAAAGATCACAGGCAGAGACCATTGCCCAGTTAGGATGTGCCTTCCCCCACGCCCTGAAGGCCCACCCTACCTTGGCACGAACATTCTCAAAGGAGGCTGGGCTCACGAGGGAGAAGCAGATTAGAAAGACATCCTTGAGAATTGAGAGGGAGAGACAGACCCAAGTGACCAAAGGGTGTCCTGTTGTGTGTCCCCTGCCCCAGGGCCACACAACTCCCAGGGTGGTCCTCTTGCCACCTACTGTTTGAGGGTAGGAGAGTGGCCGCAGTCTGTCGTAGTCTTCCTGACCAGCAGTGTCCCACAACCCCAGGTTGACAGGCTTCCCGTCTACCATCACGTTGGCTGAGTAGTTGTCAAAACTGCAAGGTGGAAAGGCCAGGCTGGGTAGGGAAGCCGCACCACCAGAGTCCGGCCGAATTCTCAAGGCCACACAGAAACCAAACTCTAGCCAGAGCCTCAACCCCACCATGGAAGCCCAACCCTGGCCCTGTGGGGCCTGAAAACAAGTGTTTGACAAGGCTATCCCAGCAGTGCTCTGCCCACCCCCAGTGAAAAAGCCAGGCAAGAAGTGCACGGTCTTCTAGAACCCTGTCTGGCCAGCCTGGAGCCCGGGCGAGGTCCCACAAACGTGCATCTGCCCCCCAAGGCCAGCTCCAGCTGCTCCCACCCCCATGCACTCACACGGTGGGGATATACTCTCCAGGGAAGGCATTGGTCGTGTAGCTGATCAGCAGGCACGTCTTCCCAACGGCACTGTGGACAGAGGTCCAGCCCACGTGGCTCCGGGGCCCAGCCTCCGCCCCTTTCCCCAACAAGGACAGCCTCCCCCCCACGGAGTCC
Organism: Rhizomys pruinosus; assembly: GCA_009823505.1. Taxonomy (NCBI): domain Eukaryota; kingdom Metazoa; phylum Chordata; class Mammalia; order Rodentia; family Spalacidae; genus Rhizomys; species Rhizomys pruinosus. Next base: position 2,969,502 of record VZQC01004671.1, on the reverse strand, counting down.
GGGGTCAGTGTGGGTGACTGGGGTGCGGTCGGTGGGTCGTAGCCCGGCAGATCTGCAGCCACCTGGGGCTGACCGGCAGCGAGCAGAGCAGCTGGCCTCCAAGGGAGCGTCGTGGGCGCGGCAGCCAGGCCCCCACCCGAGCAGGGTGCGCCGCTCCGCCCGGCGCCAGCGCTCCCAGCACCCGGGCTGCGCGCGAGGGTACAGCCGCGAGGCTCCAGGTGAGGCCGGGCCCTACCCACCGCGAGGCCGGCGGCCCAGGTGAGTCCTGCGCAGGCAGGTGGCCGGCCGACCCGCCGGACCCCGCCCGTCAGCCCCGGGCGCACGCGGCCCGCCCGGTAGGGCGCGGTGCAGCCGCCTCGCCCGCCGCCCCTGCGCTCCCGGCCGTCCCGCCCCGCCCCGCCCCGCCGCCCGCCAGCCTCCCGGCCCGTGGCTCAAACCGCTCACTCACCCGTCGCCGACCACCACACACTTGATGGCCTGCATGGGCGCGGGCCGGGCGGCGGCGGCGGGCGCGGCCGCGAGCCGAGCTGCGGAGAAATGCCCGGCGCCGCAGCGGCCGCGGACCCGAGAGCCGAGCGAGCGGCCGGAGACAGCCGAGCGCTGCCGAGCGCGGGGTGCGAAGACAGCCGAGCGAGCGCGCGCCGAGGGGCGGGGCGGGGTGGGAGGGGGGCGAGCGCCGGCGGGGGCGGAGCCGCAGCGGGTCCTGGACCCGAGCTCTGGGCGACGCAGGCCGGGGGTCCCCATCTGGGACGAGGACCAGGAGGACGCAGCGCACGCGTGGGACAGGGGCACGGGGGGGGGGGAGAACGAGCCCGGTGCTTCCTAGGTACACTGTCCAACCTGCAGCCGAGGAGACCCTCGGGAAAGCGGCAGTCTTCAGCCCTAGGCAGAGGGAGGCAGATGTGGCCCTGCAACTCCAGGTCCGGAGGGTCACTCCGTGGGCATAGGCCAGCCAGAAAGGCACCGGACCAGAACATCGCCAAGTACAAAAGTTCTGTATTTCCAGCCCTGCCGTTGGGGGCGCGCCGGGCAGGACCCGATCCTCCCTTCATTCCTCCGTTCCTCCCTCCCTGCCTCTGATCCTCCCTTCATTTCTCCGTTCCTCCCTCCCTGCCTCTGAGGCTCCCTCAGTCCCCTCCGTGGTTTTTCCATCCATGTTCTCAGTTAGGTCCCAGGAGCTCTTCCTGTGCGCTTCGCCCTGTGGGTGAGCTGCAGGTGAACGCGCTGGCTGGGCAGGCTGCGGGCTAAGCACGGATGTTCATGCGCACACCCCACTGCTTTGGCTGACACTGCTGGACCAGGCCTGCCCTTCGGATGGGAAGCAGCATTTCTGCGCTCGCAGATGCTCCAGGCCTCCCTGCCTCCCCTCATTTGGGGGGGCTCAGGGCTCTCAGAGGAGACCCCTGCACGTAGGCCAGCACGGCGTTTTGCAGGAAGCTCGCCCTCTGGGCCTCCTCTTCTAGGATGCGTGTGATCTCTGCCTCCTTGAGGCGCAGCTTCTCTCGGAGAGAAGCATTCTCGCTCTCTCTATCCAGCAGCGCCTCCCGGTGTTCACTCGTGATCACTGCAGGTGAGAGGCTCAGTGAGGAGGGGGCACCTCTCTAGGAGAGACCCCTTGAGCCAAGCTCAGCCCTCTAAGTGGTGAGTGCAAACCTTTTAGCTGCCGCTCCAGGGCTGCCACCTTCTCTTTCAGTGCCTCCTGGGACACCAGGTCAGCCTGCAGACGGCCCATCTGTTCCTGCAGCTCCACCTTCACCCTTGTCACCTCAGCTACTTTTTCTTGGTCCTTGTTGCTCAGCTCCTGCAGAGCATGGCATAGGTGGGAGGATGGTGAACCCACAGCTGGGACATGCACCCCAGAGCCCCGAGCTCCTTGCAACCTGGGCCATCCTACCTGCTGCAGCTCCTCCAGACGCCGTCGCTGCCCTTCCAGCTGCAGGTTCAGCTGACTGGTCCGTGCCTGGGCCTCAGCCACCATCTGCTTCTGCTGCACACAAGTACTCTGAGCCTCATCTCGTGCCTGTGCCAGCAGTCGCATTTTCTCCTCCAGGTGAGCCAAGCGATGTTGCTGTGGGCATGGCAGGGGTTGCTGTATATGAGGGGCTCCTGGCCCGAACTCAAAACAAGGGACAGATGGTCTGCATCTGTCCTCCACCCTTCTGCAAGGACCAGGGAGCAGACTCTGCAGTGTCACAGTTGTCACCTGCCTAGTTTTGCAGCTACTCAACTTGACCTTCCCCAGAGGCATCCCCTTGCTGGGCTCTTTTCCTACATCCCAGGCCAACTCTGTGTCATCTCCGGCCTTCCTCCTACCCATCTTACCCATGCGGTCCAGGCTGCATCCAGCCCTGCTGGCTCCTGGGACCTCTGAGCTCCAGCCCCAAGATCCACAGCCAGAGTCTTGCCCATTTCAGCCAGGCTCATTTGAAAGCTGCTACAACTGGCCTTTCATACCTGCGGCCAAGGCTTACCTCTTCCAAGCGGGCCTGGTTCCTGGCTTTGATGAGTTCCTCTTCAGCCTGGCCACGCTCACTGAGTGCTGCTGCCTTCACACGGCTCAGCTCCTGTATGGCAGACAGCCACCACAAGCCTAACCTGTTGCCTCTCTTAGACCTGGTCCTCCTACTGGGCCACCCCACAGCCAGGCTGAGGAAGCCACACTCCACAAACCTCAGAGCCACACAGCTGGCCCTGCTGAACAGAGCTCTACAGCCAAGCATCCTTGAATGGCCACCCTTGGTCTCTGATCTCTCAGGGACACTGATGGGTATATCTCTGTGGTGGGAGGCACTAAGGGGTGCCCTTCAGTCCTAATGAGCTTTAGGGGATGCCACCCTACACTCAACACAGGCCCCATGTGGTCTCACCTCCTCCAGGGACAGCCGCACAGCCTCCAGCCTCTGCACTCTCTCCTGCATGGCCCGCTCACTCTCCTCTAGGTGGCGAGTCATGTGGTCTACCTGTCCAGATGTGGTGGTCAGAGCGGACAAACACAGGCTTCCCTAGCCTTCACCCCATGGAATTCCCACCCTAGAAAGCAGCTGTCACTTGGCAAAGGCCTGCCCTGAGGGACCTGGTGGGCACTAAGGACAGAGGGCTAGCTCTGCCACCTCAGGGCAGAGGGAATAAAAAGCAAGGAAGCCCACATCAGCCTGAGCTGACACTGTTGCCCTCAACCCTGGTATCACCAACTCAGGGCTGTTAAGGGACCCTCGCCAACCAGAGGCATGCACTGGTAATACTGTAGCCCACCAAGGCCACTCTGCAGAGCCAAGTGGAGCTGAGAGCTGGGGTCTGCACTAGGACAGCACCTCCTTGGAGCGCAGCTTTTCCAAGTCCTCCATGCTTTGTTTGGCCCTCCTCTTCTCCACATCCAGGCGCTCTAGAAGCCCAGAGAGGACAGCATGGTGAGTCTTCGCTGGGGGTGTTCTGACCTGGGACTCCTTTTCCCTCAGTGGAAGCCTGTCCATGCCCACCTTCAGCCTGAATGGCACGGATCTTCAGTTCAGCCGAAGTGTTGGTCAGTTCCTGCCTGGTCAGAAACAGCTGCTCCTGCTGAGACTTCACCTTCCGCTCCAGCTCGGTCACCTGGGAAGTAGGCAGTCCTGGAGGAAGCTTCACCCAGCCCCTCATATTCCCAGGCTCCTGGGGTAGCTGGGCCTGTTCCCTGTGGCCCTACCCCTCACCCAGCCCCCCTCAAACCAACGCCAAGCCCACCCCCCATACCTGGCCTCTAAGCATCAGGTTCTTTTCACTGGCAGCAGACAGGTCCCTGAGGAGCTTCGACTCCCGATCTGAAGCTTCCTGAGGGAAAAGGGCAGGCCTGGGTGCTGCCCATCATGCTGCTGCCATGCACCCTGCTTACCTGCTGCCCGCAGCCCAGCTCCTACCTGTTGTTTCAGCTCCTACCTGCTGTTCCAGCTCCTACCTGCTGTTCCAGCTTGCGTTCCTTTTCCTGGCTCTGTGACAGGCTCTGGCGTTCCTGTTCCGCTGTGGCTAGAAGCTCTCCCAGGTCCTGGGCCTTCTGCTCTGACAGAGCCAGAGCGGCCTCTGTCATCTGCAGCCTGCAAAGAGCAAGACAGCCCCACCCGAACTCCATCAAGAGTTTCTGTCACCTGCTTAGTAAAGGTCTCCTTTCCTCACTCCTGCCAGTCAAACCCCAGGTAGCACTTGTCCCTTCCTCTGCCTTGTGGGTGTATCTCTCAGTCTCTAAGGTGTTGGAAGGCTACACGCACACACACACACACACACACACACCCCTGCTTACTTGGCTTTGAGGGCATTGATGATGGAATGTCTCTCGTTCAGGGCTTCCTGAAGCTGCCCAACTCGTGCTGCTGATGCCCTATGGAGAGAGGTACTTCTGTGAAATCCAAGCTGAAGAGCCCTCCTGACATTTCCCAGCCTTGGCAGTGGCTTTTGTATATCTATGTCCATAGCATTCCTAGGGGACCAGGCCGAGCTGAGGCAGCACGCCACACCTAACACTAATCTTAGCCAGCCCACCTGCTTGGAAGTTATGGCCTGTTCTTAGGAAGTGACATACAAGCTTCAGGTTGAGTCGTACTCAAATCAGAAGCCAGGCCTTGAGCCCCAGGGCCACTCACCGGCTGTTCCTGGCCATCTCTTCTCGTTGCTTATTAATCGTCTCCATCAAATCCAGAAACTGGGGAGAGAGGTGGTCAAAGCACCATTACGTCGAGAGCCCACCTACCTGGCCATTACGTCCAGAGCCCATCCACCAGGCCATTACGTCCAGGGCCCACCAACCTGGCCATTACGTCCAGAGCCCACCCACCTGGCCATTACGTCCAGAGCCCACCCACCTGGCCATTACGACCAGAGCCCACCCACCTGGCCATTACGACCAGAGCCCACCCACCCGGCCATTAGGTCCAGAGCCCACCCACCCGGCCATTACGCCCAGAGCCCACCCACCCGGCCATTACGTCCAGAGCCCACCCACCCGGCCATTACGCCCAGAGCCCACCTACCTGGCCATTAAGGCCAGAGCCCACCCACCGGGCCATTACAGCCAGAGCCCGCCCACCTGGCCATTACGTCCAGAGCCCACCCACCTGGTCAGGGGCAGGGGTGTAAACTCCCATCAGCAAAGGACTCAGTGCTTCAGTCCCACCCTCTACTTCAATGGGAAGGGAGACTGGCAGAGAAAGGCCTGGAGGCTAGGACTTCTCTGTTCTCAACCCTAGGGAAAATCAGCCCACAGGAGGTGGGGCCCTGGCTAGAGGAAGGGATGGATATATACAACCACTAGGGCAATGGAGAAGGCGGCCAGCCCAGCTGGGAATAGCCCGGGGTCAGTGAAGACACTGTGCTCACCTGCTTGGATTTCTCTTCCTGGAGGTGCTGGACCTCCTTGCTGAGGATGTTGGTGCGAGCCTGGTTCTCCTGGAAGGCAGTACAACGGTCCTGGTTGTGGTCCATGGCTTGCTCTGTCAGAAGGAGCCAAGTTATCCCCTGGGCTCAGCCTTAGGGGGGAATGGCTGACCCGGGAGAAGCTGGGCAGGACTGAGTGAAACAGGGTCCTGGGGCAGGGTGCTGCACTCCCACAAAAGCTGAGTGCTTCCTGGAGCATCTGGCTTCCTCCGAAAAGTCGAAGAGTAAGACATGACTTTAAGAAGTAGATGCGGGGCTGGAGAGATGGCCTAGCGGTTAAGAGCGCCGACCGCTCTTGCAGAGGACCCGGGTTCGATCCCCAGCACCCACATGGCGGCTGAGAGCCGTCTGAAACTCCAATTCCAGGAGAACTCCAGTTCCAGGGGAATCCGACACCCTCTTCTGACCTCCGCGGCACTGCACGACATGGGTGCACAAATGTGCATGCAGACACATTCATACACATACAGAAATAAATAAAAAAAATTTTTTAAAAAAAGAAAAAAAAAGTAGATGCTATCTTCTGTAAAGACTGACAGCTGCAGCAGTCAAAAGCAATTATAAGCCAGATGTGCTGTTGCATGCCAGTGATCCCAAGATTTGGGTACCTAAGGCAGGAGGATCTTGAGTTCAAAGTCAGCTGGGGCTACATAGCAAGACTGACTCAGAAACATCCACAAAATCAAACAAAAAGCATTTCTGAAGACTATGCCTGCACAGATTCGGGGCAGCAACAAGACAGTGGAGATGACAGAAGGGTCAGGCAGCATCAGTAGGAGGTAGTGACCATGCAGCACCAGGTGACAGACTGCTGAGTCTGAAGCCAAAACATCATTTATAGGGACTCGGGGTTCACAAGTGGAGGTTGATGTGAAAGGCAGGGCTCTGGCATAAAAAAGCAAATACATCCACTGGCAGGCCCACATCCAGTCCACACACAGCACAGGTACAGATACATCCACTGGCAGGCCCGCATCCAGTCCACACACAGCACAGGTACAGATACATCCACTGGCAGGCCCGCATCCGGTCCACACACAGCACAGGTACAGATACATCCGCTGGCAGGCCCGCATCCAGTGCACACATAGCACAGGTACAAACTCAGGGAAAATGTCAAGGAGCTTCTCCCTAGCGGGGGCACCGACCACTTGACAGCTGTTAAGCAAGGACTTCAAGACACAAAGTCTTACTTTCTGCTCTGAAATAGGTGACCCCAGTTATAGGAGTGCTAAGTTATAAGGAGTGAGCATCTGAGAGAATCTGAGTGACAAGCACCAAGCAGGCTGGCTTTGGGCTGCTTCCCTCTTGACCTAGGCTAGCTGCTCATCCTGAGCACCTGTCCTGAGCCACCCCCTCCCATGGTGGATGGGACTCTGTCAAAGGGCTCCAATGCCTTGCTCCAAACTGCAAGCAGCTAGCAGCCCTGAGTGCCCGTACCCACAGCTCTCAGGACGTCACCAGGGATGTTGTTCCCAGCCAGGTCCAGCCTCCACAGGGTTCTGTTGCTGGGGAGAGAGTTCACCAGGGCCCGGCCCCCGAGGAGGCCAATGTTATTCCAGCGCAGGTCTGGAAGGAAACCTGTTGTCACTCATTGGGATGGAAGGTGCTGGCCCAGCCTACGATGCTTTCTTTGGCACCTTACTGCCTGTGGCTGCCAACAGAGCAGGGGCTCAGGCCAACACCACCAACCACAGAGCGGCAAGGTGTGGTATAACCCAACCCAGTGTGCCCAGGTCTCATGAGGGAAGCAGAGTGCAGGAGGCCTCACCCAGCTGCTGGAGGGTGGTGTTGCCCTTTAGGGCAAGGGCCAGCTCCTCTGCCCCCTTGTGACTGATCTGGTTGTTGCGGAGGTCCAGCCGCCGCAGAGTGCTGTTGGCTGCCAGGGCCCCACAAAAGGTGGCAAAGGCATCTTCCCATGCACCAATGTTGTTCCACTCTAGGGTAAGGCTACAGAAGTGGGGACACATGCTTGGCTTAGTGGAACAACTGCCCCATGGGACCCAGGTAGATTACTCCCCACCAGTGGTGTAGAACAGGGATAAGTGGTATGAAGTGAGCTGGTTGCAGGACTGTGTCCTCTGGGGCCAACCCCAAGCCACACAGAGAGGAAGCTGGGAGGTACAGGTGAGGCCCCCTGTGGCCCTACCTCTGAATGGACTGGTTCTGTCGAAGGAGTTTTCCCAGAGCCTCAGCCCCTGCAGCTCGAAGGTTGTTACCCTGGAATAGGAACATCCTGGCCAGTCAGTCTTTGTTACTCTGGCTCTGAACACTACCTGCATGTCCCATGGACTCAGGCAGTGGACAAGGCCCCAGGAAGCAAGCTCTGAGCAAAGATATGGATGTCATGCCTAGTCTTCCTGACATTAGTTGATATCCTAGGGTCCCCTCCCTTGGAATTTATGTGAATACTGTTGAATCAGGCTATGCATAATGTGCTCACAAGACACTGCCTTCAAAACACTCCTCCTGGGAGTGATGGCACTTGGGAGGCAGAGGCAGGGGGATCTCTGTGAGTTCAAGGCCAGCCGGGTCTACATAGTGAGCTCCAGCCCACCTGGGGCTAAAGGGAGAGCCTGTCTCAAAAGGACAAAAACAAACAAAAAAACCCTACTCCTAACTCAGAGAGTAGTTCTGAGTCCCAGGGTGTTGGGAACTGTTATAGATGCAGTCTTTGAAACTGTCAAGATCCCAGGGCCCTGGTTTTCTCCCTTCACTGCCTAGAGTGCAGCAGACCTGCTCACCTTTAGATCCAGAAACTGCACAATGGTGTTGGCACACAGCCCTTGAAACAGCAGTGTGGCTCCTGTGTAAGAGGAAGGGAGCTGTCACTGGGGCTCCACATCAGGGAAGCTCCCAGAAACGGAAGAGGGATAGCTATTCTAGAGATGAGTTTCCCTAAAAGCTGTGATGTCATGTTAGAAACATCTGCCCTTGCCAGCATGTGGAACCATGAAAGTTGGAGACATTAAGGCTTCTATCTGTTACAAAGAAACATTGACCTCTGCTACCCGGTTTTGGGGAGAGATGCTACTGCTTATTTTAACTAAGGCATAGAAAAAGAGGAGAAAGCAAGGTGGCAGGGACACAGAGTTCCCTCCTTACAGCTAACCAAGCCAAGCAAAATCAGGTCGCCTGCCTTGAGACAAAGGGCTTGAACCCCACTCGTTACAAGGGCTGCTCTGAGGCCACGGGCCTCACCTTCCTCACTCAGCATACAGTCGCTAAGGATGAGTTCCGTCAACACCGTCTGGTTCTGGAGCAGCTTGCCCAGGGCCCTGCAGGTGTCCACCGTCAGGCTCTGCGTGGCCAGGTCCAGTCGGCCGCGCGGAAGCTGGTGCAGTTGTTGCAGAACAGCCTCCTGAGGCTCAGCCCCACTCTCTTTGCATAGGCGGCTGTAGGAGCACCGGAACTCCTCCATGTCCCCAAGTGCTGACAGGGCCTCGCCAGCATGCCCCTGGAGACAGGCTGCATGTAAGCTTGCTAGGCCTGTGGCTGAGGGTCCCTTTCCCTTGGGAGTGTACATGGGGTCACCGTGCACTGCGGTGAGCTGACCTGGTCCTAGGGAATGGGCCTAGGAAGGTGGAATAGGAGGGGAGGTCGTCGGGACCGCTCCAGAAATGCGTCCCAGTGATCAGAAGAGCCGGAGCGGGAAGCACTGGCTTAGGGGAGCAGGCAGACGCATTGCACGTACCCCCGGCCGGCCCTGTAGCCCTCAGCCCGCCCTCGCGACGTGGCCTGGAGTGGCCGGCGATGCGCGCTGGACACAGTCCCGCGCGCCCTAGTATCCAGGAAGAGCGGTGAGCGCCGGGAAGGGAGCCAGGAACTACAATTCCCAGGAGGCATTGCGGAGGAGGTTCCTCGGGCCAATGAGAGAGAAGGACGGTCTTCCGTTCAGTTTCAGCCGGTGAAACCAAGGCGGTGCGCTACGGCTCATTGGCTGAAGGCCCAGGGACGGAGCTTCCAGAAGTTGGGGGATTGGCTGAGAGCTCGGGGGCGGGACCACAGGGGCGCGCTCCATGTTCATTGGTTGGAAGGTGGGCTGGGTTCGGCAGAGTTTGTGCTGCTGTGGCCATGGAGGAAGCGAGCTACGGCTTCCGGAAGGTGAGGTACTCGGGCCAGGGACGGAGTGGGCGCACAGCTCGAGACCTGTGCGGGCTGGAAGCTGGTCCCCTCTGTGCCCTGGTGCCTTCCTGGTGGGAGTCCCGCCGCCGGGTGGGGTGGCCGGAGGAGCCCCCGCGCTTTGCGGCTGGGCGGCGTGGGTCGGCAAAGACTGGCGCGACGGCGCTTCCCTGGAGTCCAGGCCGGCCCAGAGCGGTGCAGCCAGGAGCCCCCGGCCTTCGTACCTCGCCGTGCGGGTGGGCCAGTATGCTGCTGGCAGCACACTAGCGCGGGTCGCCCCTGTTGGACCGTGCCTTCCGCAGTGACTAGCGCAGACGCCCGTCTGCTGGGGGAAACTGAGGCACGGGTGTACTGTCTCATGGGTAATGGGACCGGGGTCAGAGTCCGGGTGCCGTGTGCACCAGGCCGGTGTGTGTGCTTTGCCTCCGCATTCCGTGCAGTGCTTGAAGGTGAATCGAGTTTTGAGGGCTTCGTCCAGAGCCTAGGTCGTGGCCGTTCCGAGGACCAGAAGAGCAGGCTGTCCTGGGAGGGCCAGGAACTCAGACCCTGGCTTTGGGCCTTCAGGGCGGGGAACGGAGCGTGATGCACCCTAGGTTCCTCCCGGTCTTTCCCCCACCCCGCAGGCACTTCCATTTTTTTTTTGGGGGGGGGGAGGTGTCTGGCAGAGCTGTGGTCGCGTCCTTGGCTTGGGCTTCCGCTGGTATCTTAAGGGGACAGTGACTGCGGTTCCTGGGGCAGGTGGTTCAGATGGCACTTTTTCTGGTGCCTTCCTGGTTGAGTGCCGGATACCGAGGACCAGCAGGGGGCGGTGTTCCCACGCTCATGGACCCCACTGGACCGGTCACCTGTGCCTCAGGCATTGGGTCCTCCCGTGCTACTCAGCACCGGGCAGGGAGCATGTCCTCCATGGGCCTGATGTTCGTGAATCACAAAGTACTTTCATCTCTAGGTCATCCCACTTCTAGCTCCTTGATGTCTGTTGCTGACCTTTGCCTGTTTTTCCAGCCACTTCCTAGTCTGCTCTGCACTGGGCAACCTCGAGTGGTCCACATGTCCTAGCCTGTCTTCTGGGGCTCTGCATGGCTCATTTGGGGTGTCTCCACTGAATTCCTGAGCCCCTGGAGTCTCACAAAGCCACACCTGAGGTCTGGCCAGTCCCCTACCACCATGACCTAGTACTGCATCGTCAGCAGGTCCCACAGGCAGGTCTCCCTTGAGACCTAGGTGACAAATGACCCTCCAAAGTCAGTAATCACATCTCTGGTTGCAACTAGAAATAACTTTCAACTTCCTGCCAGAGAAATCCCTGCAGTCCTTAGTTGCCTGTGCGGCCCTGCCCCCACCAGCACCTACAATGAGCTCTTGTTCTTTAGTATCATCTGTGCAGCAAAGCAGACTAGCAACCGTCAAAGGGGTCAACACCCCGCAAAACTACCAGGGCCCACTTGAGGAACATGTGCCTCCAACTGTCACCACCCTCGCCAGATAAGGCCCCACCTCCCAAGCAGTTAAAAAGGAACACTGCCCTTCAGTCCCCGGACATGGGAGTGATGTTAAACTTTTCCCCATCTCCTTTGTGGGCTCTGGAGCCTAGCTGGAAGTCACAGCCATGTTCCATCTGGAGTTGGTGCTGAGGGGCCTGGGGTGGATGCACTGACCCCTCCCATCCCTCCAGGAGCTGGTGAGCAAGCTCCTGCACCTGCACTTCAGGGACTGCAAGACTAAAGTGAGCAAAGATGCACTGCAGCTTATGGTGGAGCTCCTGAGGATCTTTGTAGTGGGTGAGCCAAGGCCCCACTACCATAAAAATAGAAATTCCTTGTTTTAGCAATGGATAAATTAAGACCAACACCTAAATCCTGTCCCTAAAAAGACCCCCTTAGGTTCTCTGAGGCTGACATTGGTCTGGGGGGGGGTAGTCAGGAGCAGGGGTAAAACTTCCCAGCCTTCTCTACCTCACTCCCTGGAGTTTCATCAGAAGCTGCAGTTCGTGGGGTCCGGCAGGCCCAGGCAGAAGACCTGGACATCGTAGATGTGGATCAGTTGGAGAAGGTTCTTCCTCAGCTGGTAGGTGGGGCAAAGGTGGGGCAGCTGCAGAGGCCCAGAATGGTGCCCCTGTGATCATCCTGAGCACAGCTCTCCTCCATAGCTTCTGGACTTCTAGAGGTGTCCTCCTGTGCCACAGCAGCATCAGCACCCAGTCTCTACGTTTTCCAGCGTCCAAAGGATGGCAAGATCCCAGCAGCTGCCACCATCCTAGTCTGTCCACAGGCCCTAGGGGTCCTTGTGAGGGGAGCAGTGAAAAGGTGGACCAGCCTGCCTGCGACACAGCCAACACCTAGCATGTGCCCTAGAAGCAAACCAGCCCCTTGCACTGCTGTCTTCTTGCCACCCAACATCAAAGCTCCTGTAGCCTTTTAACCACCTGATCCTCCCCCGAGCTGTAAATTTGTTCTTACAAAGCAGCATCAATAAATCAACACCATCTCCCAGGCTTGCCCTTGTTGCCATTAATCACCCAAAGTCTACTTGCTTCAAAGCCTGAGCCCCATGCTCCATCTATCTCAGTAGGACAAATGCAGAGCTCTCAGAAAGGACAGGGTAACAAACAGCATGTGTGCATATGCTGCAGTGAAACTGGAGCCTTTGCACATGTGGCTGCTTCGCTTGGAAAGTGTTACGCTCCTGCCACAGGCCACCACAGCTGCCACCAACAGGCAGTAGAATCTAAGACTCTGTCTGGGAGACAGCCACAGGACCACTGGTGGAGGCAGAACCAGGACACTCGGGTGACCTGGAGATGGCTGCCGAGGCTGCGCATGCCCTGTAGTCACGCTCAACTGCACACCGATCAAGAGGCATGGTACAGGTTATAGGCAGGCTGTGCCTTGAGACCTGGAGTTGTGAGGCCCACCTGGAAGCCCAGTCCAGGCTTGTGCCCTCTGATGCCCAGGCCCTGGCAAGCCAACTGTCAGGAGATGCGCAGGGTCTTGATACCCTCTCCATAGTGCTGCTGTGGGACCTGACTTGGAGCCTGAAAGGCTGCTGACTTGAGAGTCCAGAGTGGAGGGAGACACAGTCACCTAGCTTCAAGGCCTAGAGCTGGGAACCATGAGTATCTGGATGAATGGGGGCGGGGACAAGTGGGGAGGCCCTGTAGTTAGGGTTGAGAGCAGAAGGGACAACAGTTGCCCTCACCAGGCCTAAAGCAGACTTGAGGGTTAGCCTCTGAAGGTGGTGCCCAGGCTGGACTGAGCTGGGCAAACAGCTGCTCTGGGTGCCTGCACCCGCCCTGTCCACGGGAGGTGGGGACACTAGACCTTCGAGGAGGGGCTGGCTGGTGGGAGACACAGGGCTCCAAGCAGCTGAAGTGCTGGAACTGGTGGTCCTGAAGTCCCTCTGGATGCAAGTGGAAGAAGGCACTATGATACCCCAGGCCAGGACCTGCCCAGGGTGGCTCTGTGGTAACTGCCTACTTCCTCTTCCCTGGCCCTATGCCAGGGGTTTGGTATGGTCCCAGGTTGCAGGTAATGTGCCAGAGAGACCATCCTCCATACTTCTGTCCACCCAGAAAAGGGTTAATGACGTCACTGACTCCCCTGGGGCCCTGGGCTCCTTAGGCCCTTCAGAGAGACACCTCAGCTCTTGTTAACAGGAACACCTTGTGGCTCAGCCAAACTCCCAGGGGCCTGCTGGGCAGCAGCGGATAAGAACGAACTGGACAAAAAAGCCTGGGGCCTTGAGAGAAGCACAACTCTTTATTCCTGCTCGGGGTGGGAGGGGGTAGGGTCCTGTGGCTGGTGATTGGCACCTCGAGGCTCACGGCTCTCACCTCTTGCTGGCTGTGATGCAAACACCAGAATGACCACAGGGCCCTGGGTTCCTGCCCGGCCACCCTGCCCACCCCGCCAGTCCATGCAGGCACCTGGCAGCTTCAGCCACTTGGGCACTTTGCCCAGGCTCCTCCTCACAGGCTGGGCTGTCCCTGGGATGGGCTCTGGGGGCCCCAGTGCCCCCTCCTCAGTGGTTGGCTCAGATTCCAGGGACACCAGGTCAAGGGCTGGTGGCAGGGGTGGGGACCTGGCAGCCCTGGACATACACCTAAGGGTGAGAGGTCAAGGCCAGGGTGGTGGGCACTGCCTTGAAGGGGTCCCCAACCCCTCAGGAGCTTACCTGGCCACCAGGATGTCAGCCGCAGATGGGGAAATGGTATGTTCTAGCAGCCCAGGCTCCAGGTAGAAACCTTCAGAGGCAGAGCCCATGCTCAGCCACGGAGGCGGCCCATACTTCTACCCCCACACTGCACATAGGGTGTTACCCCAAGGGAGGTAGGTATTGGGCTAGAGATCCCCAAACCCACGGGGACCTCAGACTGACTGCCCTCAGCATCTCACTCTGGGCGTTGAATAAGCTGGGAGTCACGGGGCCTGCGGCAAGGTTCGGCAGCAAGCCTCACTCACCTGCTGGTTCTTCAGCTCCGAAGTGGACAAGGGCAGCAGGGAAGAGGTTTGCCTACAGGGAGGGCAGGGGAGGGCTCAGAGGGCCAGACAGGCAGTGCCCAACATGAACCACAGGGACACCCCCCCCACGGGACAGCCAAGCGCCAGCTGGAAGCCCCCCCTTCTTGTGCTTGTGTGACCAATGGAGTCCTCCACTTGCTGCTGCCCAGCTACAGGGCCAGTAGTTAACTTCTGATGTCAGAACCCAGTGCCTTCAGCTTGTGACTCAGGTATATCTTGCCCAGGAGGTCAGAGGAGACAGAGGGCTGTTGGGTGGGGGTCTAGGTCTCCCAGTCTGACACTGTCTAGAAGTGAGGAAGACAGAGGCCTGTGCCACCCCACTGATCACCTGCCCCCCACCTGCTCATCCCTAAAACAGCACGGGATGTGGGCAGGAGTGTCTTCTCAAGGTTAGAGATGTAGCCAGACCACAGGAGCCTGGAGTGCCTCAGAACAGGCCCCAGGCAAGGCTGTTGCCATGAACTAAGGAAGCTAGACCGAGGACTGGCCTAAGCTCTTCCTGGCCCACCCAAGTAAGGTCAGCGAGTGCTTTGAAAACCCAATGAATGCCTAGCATTGAAGCCTCCTGAGCCGCACCTGTCCAGAGTGGCGGAGGGCACAAGGTTTCTGTTCAGGGACTTGCCTTGCTCGCTTAGCCACTGGTATGGGTGAAGAGCAAGAGATGGACAGGGTCACTTCCTGACAACCAAGACACATGGCTCTGAGGCCTCCCTGATCCGACAGAAAGCTAAGTGATGGTCCAGCCCAGGGCTGCAGAGGCCTCAGTATTGCACAACAGAATGCTTTCCTCTTCTGCCTCTGTACCCAAGGAGGTGGGGGGCTGGGCCTGACTAACATGGCCAAAGGCTAGAGTGACAAGGAACCTGGCAGACCTGGGAAGGGGCTGCAGCTGCCGGTGGTAAAGGGCATTCTTTCCATGCAGCTCCAGGCTCCTGTGAGTGCCACAGGCTGGCGGGGTGGGTGGGGTTGGGGGATGTTAAAAGATTAATAAGAGCAAGCTTCAAAGGCCAGGCCTAGGAACGCTGAAACCTCAGCCTCCAGCCGGCAGCAGAGGGACACAAACAAGGGCGGTGAATGCTTTGAAACCCAATTGTGAGGCTTGCGATCAAAGCATCATGAGAAGAGGCCTGTGGGGTGGGCGGGGGGCTGCCCTAGTGCCCTGGAAAGCATCATGAGAAGAGGCCTGTGGGGTGGGCGGGGGGCTGCCCTAGTGCCTTGGAAAGACACCAGAAGGAAGCCATGCAGGGGCATAGGGAGGCCAGTGCCAGAACCTTCCTCAGCACAGCACAGTGGTCCTGCACCCACTGCCAAGGACTGAGGGCCCCCTGGTTGGCTGTGGCCCTACTCTTTCTGGAACTTCTGGGAAGCCTGGTTGGTTAAGGGCTCACTTGGAAGCTATGGAGGAGGCTGCCCTGTGCCAGCACCAGGCAGTGCCTGGGAATCACAAAAGAGGGGCAGGTAGATCCCAAAATACTGAAGGAGAGGTCAGCTATGGGCTCCGTCCTCACTGTACTGTCTGTCACTCAACCTGTCTCCACATGCCTGTACGCGGCCCCAAAGGGGAAGAGAGCTGGTGAGGGCAGTAGACTGGGTGGCATGAAGGTTAGTCAGTCATAAGGGGGGAGGGGGCTGGGCCTCCTTGGGAACCCAAGAATGAACAATCCTGGGCCCAATTAGGCCTCCCCCTCCCCAACCTGTGGCACTTCCAGCTGGGTGCTCTGGGACATGAGGCTTCTGTCGTCCACAGGACCACAGAACCATTACTTGGCTTATATCCCAAAAGCAAGGCTGCCACCTTCTCTGGACCAAACAGTCCTGTGAGAGGGCAAGGCTACTTTACCAAGGGCTGTGTGACACTGAGCCAGCTGCCTACTCCTGGCACACATCACCAGGATCAGACCTGTTTAGGGGAGGGGGCAGTGGAGCACCTAACTACCAGGGGTTCTTTCCAACAACAAATGGGTGTACACTCCAAGAATAGGGACAGGGGAACCCCCAGCTGGGAGACTCACTAGTTCCCCTATGGATGGAGTCACACCTGACCCAGCTAGGTGTGTAAGAAGCACCCTGGAGATTGTCCAGTTCTGTCAGCAGCAGAGTTCAGGGTCTTCCGCTCCTGTCACCTCTTCCTCTCTCTGAACTTGAAGACGGGTTACTCTCCAGCCTGGGGCAGGAAGGTCCCAAAGGCCAGCTCCCCCTGAACTCGTCCTCCCTGTCACCTTTCAGTACCTGCTTGAAACACCCATTGGCTTGGGTCTCTGGGATCTCAAGGGCACAAAGGAAAGTGAGCAGAAAGCCATCGCCAACAAAGGAGATCCCACCCTGCTTACTGCACGGCCCCACAGGCTGTTCTTCACACTGGCCAGGACTCCAGCTCTGCCAGACAGAGAAGGGGCAGGACAGCCTCGACTACCTGACCATGTTTTTAAGCCACACCTACCAAGCTTTGGAGACCACTGAGAGCTCAGGGGAAGGGGTGGGCATGAAAATGGTCAGCAGCTCCCAGAAGACTCTGGAGAGCAAGACAGACAAGATCCCTTCATGCGCAGCACTGGCCTGCGTCCAGGCAGACGAGGCCTGCGTCCAGGGTCTCCTGGCTTTCCCCTGCTTTATCTGACTTCCCTCCCTTTGGTACTGTTGGTCTCCAGGGCCTTGAGGAGTAGGAAGTGCGACGTGGCTGAGATGGGGAGGGCAAGGCAACGAGCTCTGGCCTGCAGTGGAGTGTGGCGCGAGGCCTGCCTTTCTGCAGGTCTGGTCGTCCCTGCCCCACTGCCCTCAGAAAGCCTTGGTCTCCTGAGCCAGTGGCATCCCCTACATGCACTCCATGATCTGCTGTGAAGGGACACCCCTGGGCAGCAGAGCCAGCCCTGCCAGAGACGTGAAGGCTGGAGCTTCCGGGCCCACCTACTGCTCACCTCCTGGAGGGGAGCAGACTTCCTTCCCTCAGCCCTGCCAGTTCTGCCGGTGGTGGGTAGGGATACCACCCCTTGGGAGGCTCTGTGGCTCCAGACAGAACCGACTGATGAAAGGAGAGGGCTGCTGGTAGCAAGGCAGAGTGTCACCAGGAATCAGGCAAAGGCGGATGAGAGGCACCCAGGGGCTGGGGTTGGGGGAGGCGGCCAGGCACTGGCCCTCCAGCTCAAAGCATCTTCCAGATTCAATGTTTATCAACAGGCTGGCCAGCGAGGCAGGGAGGGGCAGAGATGAAGGGAAAAGGCCCGGCGCCTGGAGGTTCATAGGCCAGGAAGGGAATCACAGGTCACAGGCCTGCTCCAGGGCCACTTGCTCCGACAGCCCTTGGTGAGCCTCCAGCTGGCCTGCCCGTTCCCTGCCCGATGGTGGCAGCTCTAGGCAGGCAGTTAAGCCTGTCACCCCCAACCCAGACCTCTAAGGAGGCCTTCAGGCACCTCTGTTGTTAATTAAAATATCTGAAGACTTTGAAAAGGAAACCATTAGGCCAGAGGGGCTAGGGAGGCCCCAGCTGCTCTCCCAGGGGGTGAAGGACAGGACATTCATTCCTCTGGGTTCTGTGAGGCAGCCAGCAGGGGATAGGGTCAAGTGGCCTCAGTCTTGGCGTTCTCTGAGCCTCCAGGAGGGCCTGGGGCCAACCATGGCATTCCTACCCGAGTCCAGGGGAAAGGCTGTGTCCAGGACAAGGTGCAGAGATACGGCCAGAAGCAGCCTCGGGACTTTGGGGGCTCTACACCAGTTCTGGGATCAGGCCTGCCAGGCCCCCTTCCTCACCCAGACACTTGACATGGGGCTGGTGTCACTCCCAGCCCAGGGGCCAGGACCTCCAGGCGGCCCCAGCTGAGGATAGCAGGCCAGCCAGTCGGGCAGGCCCATCCCCACCCCGGGGCCAGGCAGGAAGCGGAGGAGGTTGGAAAGCCCTGTCAGAAACAACTTCAGAGGCACACTGCTCCCTCTGAATTCACCGGCTCTAAAAGGCTTTATTACCCACCAGCAGTGCCTGCCAGGGCGCTCCTTCCCAACCTCGACCGCAGCATGGAGTCCTACCCGCCCAGCACAGCCCCGCCCCAGCAGCAGCCCCCGTGAGGCAGTTGGTACCTGAAAGAGGGTCAGCGTGTGGTCCTCCAGGACCACTTTGGGAGGCGCAATAACTGTGGAGAGAGGGGGTAGTCTGTCAGGACCCTGGTAGCTCCTATACCTCAGGACAGACAGACCTCACATAGGCACTTGTGAAAAGCCCCTCAGGTCTTGGTCCTTCACCCACCTCTGCCGCTCAAAGGGGCCTCACCACCTGGATGCCAGCCATGCTTCTGGGCCCACTGCCCCCCTTGCAGTATGGGCCATAGAGTGGGCCTGGGAAGGAGGCCAAGCTGGGGAGCTGGGTACTGACACTTCCCTCCCAGGGAAACCAGGGTTGGGCAGCCAGACAACTTGGCTTCTATAGAAAAAACACTCAAGTCCCAGCCTGGAGGGAGGTCACACCTTGGAGCCTAGAAGAAGGAAAGGGGACTGTGCCAGAGAGAAGGACAGGCAGGCTGGGGAGCAGGGACTCAGGGAGGGACTCACACAGGTGAAAGGAGAGCTCAGGGTTCCCCAGATGGCACCGAACAAAGTCTCGAAGGTCCCCGACTGTGGAGAGAGGGGAAGGTGAGCAGAGGGACCAGACAGGCCAACCCGCCTGACATCCACTTCCCAAGTTCCTGCTGGGAACCTGGGGACACCAGCCTGGGGCTGCCACTGGCAATGCAGACTCAGCACTCACTTCTTGGAAAGAATCAACAGTGCCTTCCCCAGCATCCTGGATGCTCAGCCTGGCTGGACCACAGTCTACTTCCAGGATCCCAACTCTGATGCACAAGAGGCCTTCCTACCCCACTGACAGTCATGCCCAGCCAGGCCCACAACATTCCCAGTGCCTCTCTGGGTCCTAATACTCCAACTTGAGCTCTGCCAGGGCAGGAGGCTCCTGAGGTCTGGGGCTATCTCATCCTCACTATCTTAGGATAGGCTATGAAGGTCCACTCCAGCTCTGGTGGCCTTGATGCCTTCTTCTCAGGTGCCTCCTTCCTGCTCATACCCAGACTACCATGGGCTCTGGGGACAGAGCTGAACCTCTGTGAGAAGAGCCAGCCTAAGGCCTAAGCTGGGCCTGGCTCCACCTAATGCTGCTACCTCACAGCCATTTAAACGTCACACGTAGAGAATGAACGGCTAGCAAATACCCAATCTTCCTGGAGCTCAAAAGGCAGCTGCTATAGCCCTGTGGCCTGAAACAACCCAGCAAAGCACAGTGGCCCTCCCTAGACCACCGCAGGCTCTCACCTGTCTCACTGGGACGGAAGAAGCCCTGCAGGATGTAACGGTCAGGGAATAGGACCCTCAGCGCCACCTGGGCAGGAACAAGCAGAACCATCAGAAAGGCCAGCCAGAGCTGCAGCAGCACAGGAAGGGGCCTCGCGGCTCAGTGCCCACTGCAGGAGTTGTCAGCTGCCCCAGGGCTGGCTGTCTCCTCTGTTCCACAACAGAATTGAGCCACAAACTGTGGACAAGGACAGTCAAGCACCCACAAGTACACACATGTTCATTCTAAAGCTCACCAAGTTCAGAGTGGGGGTGCACTCCTGCGATCCCAGGACTCAGGAGGCAGAGACAGGAGGATGAGGAGTTTAGGGTCACCTCTGGTAACACAGTAAACATGAGGCCGGCCTGGCTACATGAGAACCCCTCTAACCTCTGCTTCTAAATCTGCTCTGCTGGCTGACGTGGCACCACACACCTAGCATCCCTGTGCTCAGGAGGTGGAAGCAGGACACTGAGTTCCAGGTCAACCTGGGCTACAATCAAGACCCTGTTCAAAAACAAACAAACAAAAAAAAACCCCACAAACCCCACAAACACGTTTTCATCATGGGCTGGGGCACAGCTAGCAGGAGAGCATAGCACTGGGTGCACAAGGTCAGGTTCTAGTCCAGTGCTGCCAAAAAAAGATTTCAGCACAGAATGTTAGGGTTAGCTGGTTAATCCTGAGCCTCAGGTACACAGGCCTGTCATGCTACCTACCACGAGGGGAACATGTGTCCCAAGTGGCAATGTGGCCTGTGCAAGCCTGGTGCTGCCTGAGCTATGGGCCACCTGTGATATGGCAGTCACTTGCTGGGGCGTGTCCCCACACAGGTCACGAGGAGTCCCTGCTCACCTGTGACATGTCAGTCACCTGCTGGGGCGTGTCCCCACACAGGTCACGAGGAGTCCCTGCTCACCTGTGACATGTCAGTCACCTGCTGGGGCGTGTCCCCACACAGGTCACGAGGAGTCCCTGCTCACCTGTGACATGTCAGTCACCTGCTGGGGCGTGTCCCCACACAGGTCACGAGGAGTCCCTGCTCACCTGTGACATGTCAGTCACCTGCTGGGGCGTGTCCCCACACAGGTCACGAGGAGTCCCTGCTCACCTGTGACATGTCAGTCACCTGCTGGGGCGTGTCCCCACACAGGTCACGAGGAGTCCCTGCTCACCTGTGACATGTCAGTCACCTGCTGGGGCGTGTCCCCACACAGGTCACGAGGAGTCCCTGCTCACCTGTGACATGTCAGTCACCTGCTGGGACGTGTCCCCACACAGGTCACGAGGAGTCCCTGCTCACCTGTGACATGTCAGTCACCTGCTGGGGCGTGTCCCCACACAGGTCACGAGGAGTCCCTGCTCACCTGTGACATGTCAGTCCCTGCTCACCTTTGGGTAGCGCTCCAGTTTCTGCATCATCTGAGTCTCCCTGAAGGCCTTGGTCACTAAGGGGGCTTCTTCCAGGCGTTTCCTATGGCGAGGACAGCCAGGTCCAGGTCTTCTGGTACAAAAGCCACACACCCCCAGTCCCCAAAGTAACTGGCTTTCCCCTGTTCTCCAGGCTCTAAGGGCTACTCTTTTTTTTTTTTTTTTTTTTCAAGACAGGGTTTCCCTGTAGCCATAGCTGTCTGGAACTCACTCTGTAGACCAGGCTGGCCTTGAACTCACAAAGATCCGCCTGCCTCTGCCTCCCAAGTGCTAGGATTAAAGACGTGCACCACCACGCCCGGCTAGGACTACTCTTTTCCAAGAGAGCAGAAAGGGACCTCGGTGAAGGGTAGACCTGGCTACCAGGCAGCACACACTCAGGCCATCAAGAAGAAAGGCCAGGGAAAGTGGCTGCGGGGCACGGAACTCACCGCTCACTTTTGAGCTGGGCCAGTCGTCTTCTCACATCATCCACAGTCACCTCGAAGAATTCATCGGGCACTTCTGCTGGCCAGGGCTGTAGTAGGTCCTCCAGGTCAGGATGGCACACCACGGGGTCTCGGTCAATGGGCTGGGAACAGAGGAACTCAGCTGACATAGTTTGGGGGTGTCTCAGCCCCACATTTGGAGTGGCCATGCAGACTCTCCACTCCACAGCCCGTGTGTTCCAAGGCCAGCGTGGGGCTCGGAACTAAGAATATCTGATGTGGAGATGCTCAGCCCTCAGTAGACGTCAATGCCGCCAATGGGAACTTGGGCCTATGGGGCAGCTCAGGAAGCTTCCCTGCATAGTTCTTAGCTCAATGGGAGAACCCCAAGAGCAGGAAGCCAACTTGGGGAGCAGCACCCCTGTGTAAGGCCACGTCAGGGGCTCCAGGGGGGAGGAGCGACAGCCACCAAATTAGAGTGTTGGCAAAAACCCCAGCTGGCTGCACCTACTGACCTCTTGGCCGCAACCCCATGGCCAGGCTGACTCCACCTCTCCCTCCCTGGGGAGCAAGCTGGCTGGCCCTCTCTCTGCCCACCCGGGGACAGAGGAAGGGACAGCGTCACTCCTAATTGGCATCAACAGCAATGAAAATTACAGGGCAGGCCTGGTCCATTTGCTGCGGTGCCCCGGAGGGTGGGACATCTTCTCAGTGCTGGGGCCACCCCATGGAGCCAGGCCTGACCGAGGTGCCCGAGTAGGTTGGCAGAGCCCATGTTGGGTCCTGTCCTGTAGAAAAAAGAGCAGGGCATGTGACCCCAAGAGGCAGCCTCTCTGATCCTGACAACCTGGGGACAGCTTTGGCATTCTGAGGATTGGATGGTTGGCCCTGGCCAGCACTAGAGGACCCACTCTCAATACACCCATGCTAGGTGCAGCTTGAAACATACCTGCAGGTATGCAAGCAGCACACCTGTCCCAGGTGTCTCCAGGGCTGGCCTCCTACAAGCCACTGTCCATGGACACCGGTTTCCTACAATCTATTAGGCATGGCTTCACCACATTGCTCCAACCACGGAGCCCCTCTGACCGGGCAGTACGGCTGGGAAAGGTTGGCTGAAGCCTGGGCAGGGGCCCACAGGTGGCTGCCCCTTCAAAGCCACAGCCACGCAGTGGCTACTGTGGGCAGTCTGCTCCAAAGCTCTTTATAACATGATGCCAGGCACCAGACTGCCCCCATGGCCACAGTGCCTGCATTCCAACAGGACCACGAGCTCCCCTAGGCTCACAGGGGAGGGTGGACAGATTGTAGATGCACCCTGAGCTAGACGCTGTAGCGGCCACAAGTGATTAGTCAAAGCTGCGCTAGTGCAGGCCACCTGGGATCCTAAGGCAATTCAGCCTTGAGCACTTGGGGTCAAAGACTGGAGCTTCAGTGCAGGCTCCCTGGCTGTCAGTTCCAGACCCTTTCTAGAAACAGCTCTGGACCATGCAGATGACCCATGGGGAGACTGCATTTCAGCAGGCAGGAGATGCGCAAAGGACGACATCCAGAACCTGAGCACGCAGACGGGGGGCCTCCTGCCCCAGGATGGCCACAGGGCAGAGGACAGTGCCAGCAGTCAGTGTGGAGCACTTGGCCAACATGGGCTCTCTCAGGTACTTCCTAAGCACACCTGGGGGCTCCAGTAAAGACAGTAGATCGTTGGCTGCTTCTAAAACAGGTACACAGTTACCAGCTTCACCCTGCTGCCCAAGGGCAACTGAATTTCTGTTTTGGATCATCCTTCTGATGCCTGCTGTGCTCAGGAAGCCAGCCAGCTTGCCTGCCTGCCTGCCTGCCTGCCTCAAAGGACCAGGAGCCCAGGAATCAAAATGACAGGACAGAGTTCCCTGGGTCCCTCAACTGGACAAAAAACTCACTGAGGGCAGCTGTGCTGTAACTCCAGGGCACCAAGGTAAAGGGGCCACTGGCACCTGTGAGTGGCTTCAGACAGGTTTGAGCCTCTTGAGTCTCCCACAACAACCCCAGAGTCTGCGGCCTGGCTGGTGGGAAGCCAGTGACAGCAGAAGCAGCCAGACGATAGAGTGGAGAAACTCTACCTGCCGCAGCCCCCCAAGACAGCTTCCATTCCTGAGCCTCTGGGCAGGGAGGGGCTGCAGCAGGGCAGTCTCTAGCCAGGAGGCTATGCAGCTGTCCCCCAGCCCTGCCTGACCCTGTTTACTCAAAACGCTCCACCAGTGCCTGGCCCCCATCTGCTGTCCGGCTAGTGCTGACAGCTTTACACTCAGCTTCCGTCCTAGGTGTAGTTTGGAGATGTTTTTGGATGGAGAACACAAGTCTGGGGATGAGACAGCAATAGAAAAGCAAAGCACACAATGCTAGCTGTGAGGACAGCCAAGCTGAAAAGACCAGAGTGTGCACTGGGGCCCAAAGGAAAGGGACTGCTGTGCCATTCCTCTAGCTGTCCAGGTGGCTTTGATTCCCAGGAACCAAACAGATTCTGAGGCATGGCTAGCAGCGAAGGTCTTCCAGGCTGATCAGAAAGGAGGCAGGGGAGCCGGGGAAGAAGGCCAGAAGCCAAGCAGGCTGAAGCAGGAGTCTCCCACAAGCCATGTCTGTAACTCTAAGACACCTAACCCCAAGCAGCTAAGAGCGGGGGTGCAGGAGGCACACAGGAGCAAGCCCCTAGGCAGGCGGAGGGTAGACGGGACTAGAGCCACCCTAGGGCCAGTGGGAGGTGGACGGAGGGAGTCTTTGGAGGGAGGACCTAGTGCAGCCTGACTTGGGCCGGGCATGGCAGGGTCTCACAGGCACCGGGACGTCCAGCTCATATCAGAAGTGCCGTGCAAAGTTTCCTTTTCTTGACGGTGATTTTCCAGGACATGATGACAAATGGAGAAAAGAAATTTGAACAGAGGTGACCTCAATCTCAGATTTTCCATTTTCTTCATGAGGGCTGTCTGTACCCTCTTTGCCCTTCCTTAGCCGAGTCGGAGCTGACAATGGCTTTGGTGAGAGGGAATGTGAAGCGTTTCCCCTTGAGGCTTTGAGCTTAAATGAATCACTACAACAGGGATGCAGGCCAAACCTCCTGAGTTACTCACAGGCTCAGCCACCCTCAAGGGAGGCGCCTGAGCACATGGACACCATCAAAGGCCCTGGACGGCACAGCAGGAGGTGGCTGTGCCAGAGCAGGAGGCCAGGCCCAAACTGGAGTTTGGGGGATAACACAAAGGGGTGCTCTCCTCATACATGACACCAGCACCTGATGGTACCCCTCACACAGGTTTTTATTTCCACATATGCTTAACTGCCCAGCTCCTCTCTCCTGTGAACATTCATTACTTCCATCTCAAAGAAGTAACCAAAGGGTTTTGTTTGTTTGTTTGTTTGTTTGACCCTGTCTCAAAAAAGACCCCAAAAAAAGCAGCAGCAGCGAGCAGGGTTGGAAGCACTGGACCGAAGCAGGAAGCCTGTGCATGTTGGCCAAGCCACACAGGTGTGTAGCAGCTCCCTCAAGGTAATGGCCAGATCAGTGGCACCAGGGTTCAGGTGTCCCTCACGTACGCGACCTGGTCCTATCTGGCAGCTGCTCCTGGAGGCTCAGGAAGAACAACCGGCTGAGACAGGATGGACCATGCACACAAAGACCAGAGTTAGGCGGAACCAGCGGGGTCCTCGTGCTGCAAGACCATCCTCCATCACGTATATACGTGCCAGTGAGCAGCAATCCGAGTTATTCACGAGGCACAAGCACCTGCCAATCATCAGACTGCAAAAACAACTAGACAGGGAGGAGGCTAAAGGGGCCGCTCAGCAGTTAGGAGCGTGTACTGCTCCTGCCCAGCACCTGTATCTGGCGGCTTACAACAACCAGCTGTAACTCCAGCTCCCTCTAGCCTCTCCCAGCACTGCACCCAACAGACATGCGCATATGCACATATTTAAAATAAAAATCTTTAAAGAACAAAACAACAACAAAACCAAGACACTTGGTCAGTTACCTACAACATCTGAACTATTTCCAGGAAACCTCAGTGGACTTTTCAATTAAGGCACAACCCATGGCTCTCATTTTGAATTTGGGTTGGTTCTAGGAGCCTGAGGGGTATCAGTACAGCAGGGCCCACGCCCAGCCTGTGGCAATGGCAGATTCAGGAGCCCCAGGCAGCAGCCAACAGCAAAGCCACAGAGCCCTTACCTACCAGACACCTGCCACCCTGCCCTGCCCAGCACGCAGGAGTCCAGGTAGACATTCTTGCCAGGTCTGGCACAATCACCCATTTCTTACCCTCCACATCCCCATACAGGCCCCTCCCAGCCCCACGAGTACTAACCAGCCACCAGCCTGGGGCGCAGAAGGTGAAGGCCAGACTGAGCAGGGCGCTGGGCAGGCGCAGAGGAAATCCCCTAAGGGGGAGGGGTGGGCAGGCCAGCAGCAGCCAGTCCTGCCTGGGAGGACCCAGGGCCTTTGATCAGGGTCGGCCCCTGTGCCAGCTGCTGAGGAGGCCACAGGCGTGGGGGGCGTCTGCTGTGATCGGCCTGCGAGTGTAGAGCTGCAAGGCGGCCTCCCGGGCTGTGGAGGGACTTCAAAGGACATGGCCAGGGGGCGCCAGGCAGCCCCAGCCTCTCCCAGAGCCCGGTTCTGATCGCCAGTAAAACTACCTTCTAATAATTAATGTTTGACATCAAAGGCAGGAACCGCCGGGCTCTGTGAACCATCCCGGGCCTCAGTGAGGACCTGCCTGTATTTTATCCTGTCTCTTTCTTCTGAGTCTTTATTTAAATCCAAAAACCACACACAGGCAAAACATTAATGGGAAACTTGGAAACTCTTTTTGATTACTAAAGTGTACCTTTGAAGTTCCCCCAAAAAGTTCTGTTTTGTTCCCATCCCCCTCCCCCAAGACTGAGGGGGGGGGCACAAAGCAGACACATGTGGCCTGCCACTTGGCCCTCTGGGTGTGGGGCTGTTGGTGACAAGAGGCGTGAGACAGAGGGCGGGGACACTCCACAATCAATCAGCTGCCCAGGCTCCCAGATCAAAGGCTGGAGGAGTGCAGGCAGAGTGCACTCATCCTCCACGGAGCCTCCACGCTGGCTGCGGGCCCTGGGTTCACTGCTTGGGGCTGTGCTGGGACCCTGACCCAGGGACAGTGGACTGCCTGCCTGGCAGGCTGACCAGGACAGCTGCTCTGAGCTGCTGCACTCAATACACAAGACAGGAAACAAGGTCCAGCTGGCATGGAGGGAGCGAGGGGCTAAGGGCTGGGCTGGCACCTTCAGCGTGGGAGAGAGACACAGCTGCCCCGCCCCTTAAACAGAGGGGACCCCAGGAAAAACAGGCCCAGAGACAACCAGGCCCCTGGCATTGGCTACCTCTAACCACATGACCAGGAACTTCAGGCTGGCCCAAACCTCAGAGGACAGAGGTCAGCAGGACTCCCAAGGGATGGGAGTAGGGGCAGGTGCTACGACAGACGCCACTCCAGGACTGATCACTGGAGGGTTCAGGGGCACCACGAACATACACATAAGACTGAAAAGCTGGACAAGAGTGACCACCCACCCTTTTCATGCACAGGTCTCTGACTCTCCACCCCAGGCATGTTGCCAGGGGGCAGACTAGGCATGAGGACCCCTTGCAGAAATGGCCAGATGGGAGCTAGTCAGGCAGCTGGCACCAGCACCCCAGCCTGGCCCTAGCCACCCAAACAGATGTCCCTGATTGACAGTGACGGCCCGAAAATGGCAGCCTCCATGCACTAGGCCCTGTGTTCTAACACACATTAATCATAGGCCCACAGTCCCAAAGCAATCAACACTGTCCTCAGAGCCTCCAGATGAGGGCCCCTCTGCCTGTTGGCAGCCAGGTACAAGGTCTCTCACTATGGAAGCTCCCACAGCCACAGACACTGGAGCTGAGCAGGGGAGGGCTGGATCAGGCAGAGCACAGGCAGTCTTGCTTCATCACAGCAACTGGTGGCCACCACAGCAGCAGACAGGCACCAAGGTGGGGAGCAGACACAACCAGAAAGACAGAGTCTCTTCAAAAGCTACATAATCAGATGAAATCCCTTTCCAAAAAACAAGTTTTTTGTGGGAAAATCATCCTTTCCCAGGTTAGAAATAAGACTCTGTCAGTACCCAAACACCAGGAGATACTGGTCAGGGCAGTCCTGTACTGGGCCTGCCCAAGCTGGCCCTAGGCTGAGGCAGTCAGATGTCCCTTCAGACTGGTAGGCTGGAATCGCATCCTCCCCAGGCCCAGCACTGGACTCTCTTGGTCCCAGCTACAACAGTGCCGCCCATGGCCCATGGCCTCCTCCAGTCAGGGTCCACAGATGCCTGAACCACCTTGTTCTCAACAGGAAGCTGAGCGTTAAGCAGCCCAGCTACAGGGTCTAGTGTGGCCAGAGTCTATGACCAGACAGCCCAGGACAGGATGGCCAGGACAAGCCAGCCAAAGGCCAGAGAACCCTCCAAAGGCAGAGCACAGTGTAAGGCAAAGGACCAGAGGAAAAAGGCAGGCCTCACTGGCATGCAGGTGTGGACTGAAGGCAGGAACTTTATCACGACAGTTTTCGTAAGGTCCTTAGCCATGCTGGGGTATGAGGTTTTGGTGAAAGACTTGCTTTTGAGTCATCCACTCTTCTGCAAGTAACCTGTAGACTTAGATGGACTCATTCCTTTGGTCTGTTCAGGGCTGTGTACAGGAGGACAAACTGCTCTATATGTGACCCCATAAAAAGTCACACATCATCAGCCAGACAGGGACCAGTGCTGACGAACTCACTCAAGACACCAAGCACACTCCTGATGAAAGGATGCATAGCCTGCCTTCCCTACAACTGCGGAGACAAAGGTTAACCTAGACCAGCGTGTGGCTGAGAATGAAACACGTCACCGGCAGCTGGATCTGTCAGCAAGGTGGCTTGACCCAGAGGTTTACTCAAAGCCTCAAGCCTGGGGACTGCAGGAAAAAGAGTTCACAGCCCCACCACCAACGCAGAAAGAGGGGCCTGTAGAGGTCAGCACCCATGTCAGAAGAGGAAAAGCTCAGAAAACTCAGTGGTCGCTCCCTTAGCTTGATAAAGGCTGTTTACAGAGACACAGCAGAGTGTTCCCCTCAGGCCAAGAGGAGGCCACCACTAATCAAAGACCAGAGACCTAAAGACAAGTTGGAACTGACATTAGAAAAACAAGATGGGCCGGGTGTGGTGGTTGGTACATGCCTTTAATCCCAGCACTCGGGAGGCAGAGGCAGGAGGATCTTTGTGAGTTCAAGGCCAGCCTGGTCTATAGAGTGAGTTCCAGGATAGCTGTGGCTACAGGGAGACCCTGTCTCGAAAATACCAAAAAAAAAAAAAAAAAAAAAAGCTGGAATGGTCACAGGGACCCCACAAGGAGAAACCTCAAGTATCCAACCCTATATTAGAGGATGGAGTAAGAAAGAAAGGGCCAGGCGTGGTGGCACATGCCTTTAATCCTAGCACTTGGGAGGCAGAGGCAGGTGAATCTCTGTGAGTTCAAGGCCAGTCTGGTCTCGGAAGGAAGGAAGGGAGGGAGGGAGGGAAGGAAGGAAGGAAGGAAAGCAAACGTGAGTCCACAGCTATGGTGGCTCATCTTCCCCAGAGTGAACAGAATACACATAAATCCAGCAGTGCCCAACAGCAATTTCTCAAGAACTTGGCTAACATCCTGAGAGCTATTTGAAAGGATAAAATCCTTGAAGAGACATGTCGCTTTGGCAAAGGAAGGCAAGAAGGAGACTCAGTCTGGCAGCAGTCTCAAGATGAACCAGAGCTAGAACCAGTGGGGAGCCACAAAGGGAGGGCAGATCAGTGCCACAGCCTGGGCATGACCAGGACGGAGCGGGCACCACCAGGACGGAGCGGGCACCACCAGGATGGAGCGGGCACAACCAGGACAGAGTGGGCACCACCAGGACGGAGTGGGCACCACCAGGACGGAGCGGGCACAACCAGGACGGAGTGGGCACCGCCAGGACGGAGCGGGAACTGCCAGGACGGAGCGGGAACCGCCAGGACGGAGCGGGCAGAGCGGGCACCGCCAGGACGGAGCGGGCACCGCCAGGACGGAGCGGGCACCGCCAGGACAGAGCGGTACCATCAGGACGGAGCAGGCACCACCAGGACAGAGCGGGCACCATCAGGACGGAGCGGGCACCACCAGGATGGAGCGGGCACCACCAGGACGGAGCGGGAACTGCCAGGACGGAGCGGGAACCGCCAGGACGGAGCGGGAGACGAACCAGGACGGAGCGGGCACCGCCAGGACGGAGCGGGAACTGCCAGGACGGAGCGGGAACCGCCAGGACGGAGCGGGAACTGCCAGGACGGAGCGGGAACCGCCAGGACGGAGCGGGAACTGCCAGGACGGAGCGGGAACCGCCAGGACGGAGCGGGAACTGCCAGGACGGAGCGGGAACCGCCAGGACGGAGCGGGAACTGCCAGGACGGAGCGGGAACCGCCAGGACGGAGCGGGAACTGCCAGGACGGAGCGGGAACCGCCAGGACGGAGCGGGAACTGCCAGGACGGAGCGGGAACCGCCAGGACGGAGCGGGCACCACCAGGACGGAGCGGTACCACCAGGACGGAGCGGGCACCACCAGGACGGAGCGGGCACCACCGGGACGGAGCGGGCACCGCCGGGACGGAGCTGGTACCACCAGGTACCATCAGGACAGAGTGGGCACCACCAGGACAGAGCGGGCACCACCAGGTCGGAGCGGGCACCACCAGGACAGAGCGGGCACTACCAGGATCCAGTGAGAAATGGACTGTGTAGCTGAAGAGAGTGTTGGAAAACTAGTTATAACCAGACACCCAGAGGAAATTCAGTCAAACTCTGTGTGGTACTATGCACATGAGCAAAAATGAATCCAGAGTCCAAAGCAAGAGATTCCACCTGCCTCAGCTGACCACTCCAAATACATGAGCACAGGAACAGACTCCATAGTTCAGAGCAGCCAGATTCTAGGACCTCATGTGCACTCAAGGACACCACAATCAAGATGACTCAACTAAGCCTGGTGTGGTGGTGCATGCCTTTAACCCCAGAACTTAGGTGGCAGAGGCAGGCCAGATCTTCTGTGAGTTCAAGGCCCCATGATCTACAGAGCGAGTTTCAGCAGGACAGCTGGGGCTACAAAAAGAGACCAAACTGTCTCAAAAAGAGAGCCAAAAAAAAAACAAAAAAAAAAAAAAAAAAAAAAAAAAAAAGATGACAAAAACCCAACCTCTGCAACGTGCTGGGAACTCATACAGAGTAAGGAGAACAAAGCGATAAGGAACATCCACAGTAAGATGGTGAAGTTAAAGAGGTGAGCAACAACACAGGAAGTGGGTGTGCTCAACCACAGCAATTGCAGAAAAGAAGTGTTAGCACAATTCCAGGAGCTGGAGAAATGGCTCAGCAGGTAAGACAGCTTGCTGCTCCTGCAGAAGACTCAGGTGTGGTTTCCAGCACACACACTGTATAGCTCACAAGTACCTGTAACTCCAGATCCAGGGGCTCTGATGCCCTCTTCTGTGGGCACTCAATGTGTGCACATAGACCGCTACCATACCAACACACCACACACACACATACACCAACCAACACAACAATTTATTTTTTTTTAAAAATAATTTTGGGGGTGGCTTAGAGATTATGGCCTATGGGGTTAATGGAGCGCCATGACCGAGGATCTCACCAGAGGACACCAGGTTCCGAATCCCAGCAGCCCCACATGGTTGGCCGGAAAACCTGTCCGACTACGCATTCCAGAGAACCTCCAATTCCAGGGGATCTCGACACCCCGCTTCTGAACCTCCACGCGCATTGGCACGACACAGGTGGCACAAGTCCTGCATGCAAGTCAGTACACAACATTTCATACACATACGAAATGCAAAAAATAAAATTGAAAAAAATATTGAAAAAAAATAGATAATTTTTTGAGGGGCTGGAGATCTTGACTGGCCTAGTGGTTAAGGCACGCACTGGTCTGCTCTTTCGCAGAGCGAGCCCCCGGGTTCCCTCCCACCAGCACCACACTAGGCGGAGCTGAGAACAAGGTTCTGATACAAACAATCAGTTTCCAGAGGGAATCCGACACACCTCTTCTGAACCTCCGGCTCCAGACATTGCAGTGCACACACGGGTGCACCAACCTACATGCAGCCAGTACTTCATACCACATACGAAATAGAACTAAATTCAAAAATAATATTTTTGAGATCCGGGCATGGGTGGCACACGGCCTTTATCCCTAGCATCGTAAGGGAGGACAGAGGCAGGCGGAATCTCTGTGAGTTCAAAGGCCAAAATGGGACTAAGAGAGGGAGACCCTGCTCTCTTAAATACCCAAATAATAATAAAATAATTTATAACTTTTTTTTTTTTTTTTTTGCTGTCTAAAGGTAACCAAACAGAAAATAAAGCTCCAGCCTGGTCTCAATTCTCCAAGAGTATGCTTGCCTCTGCTCCTCAGTGGGGGGAGTTACAGGTATGTGCCAACCACAACAACTGGCCTGCTAAATTAAACAAAACTATTTACATAGGCACACCAACCACAACACACACACTTCTACACCAATACTATGCGATACCAGTGAAAGCAAAGGGCAACATGTGTACATGATGTGCACTGAGCTTTAGACAACTTTCAAGCACTGTAGGAAACCGAAGATGAGAGCTATGCAGGCTGGTGTGAAATGTGCCACGGTGCTGTCAGCATGCAAGGCACCAGGATCCAGAGGAACTGCTGAGCTCAAGAGACGCAGCGAGAGAGGGCGTCAAGACTACAGAGTGCACATAATTCCCGCGTGAACATGTGCTGTGCATTAAGTGCAGAGTGCCCTAACAGGAACGTGCCACCAAATAAAAACGGCTATTAGAAGCATAGAGAGACAGAGTAGTTTCCATCTGGTGAGGTTGAGTTGTTGGGAGAGAGAGAGGCAGTAGGTACATTGGGCAGAGATATGCTGCGGTCTGTGAAACGACCGAGGAAAGGCTCACTCCTGAATGGTGGGCACGTGACTGTCAGTTGTCGTATTAGGTCATAAAGGTCAGCGAGTAGCCCATGGACTACATGTCGAATGTGGAGCTAGTGTGACCGTAGGTGATGAGGACACACTGTCAAATCTGTCCTGCTGTTACCTGGACACTCCATCCCCAGGGCCATAATGACAGCACAGAGGTCTGTCTGCAGAGGCACAGAGTGGGCAGCGGTGGGGTGGCTCCCAGAACTTCACTATTTATGAAAAATGATGGAAAAAACAAAAACAACAAGAACAAGAAGAA
Source organism: Rhizomys pruinosus (assembly GCA_009823505.1). Classification (NCBI taxonomy): domain Eukaryota; kingdom Metazoa; phylum Chordata; class Mammalia; order Rodentia; family Spalacidae; genus Rhizomys; species Rhizomys pruinosus. Next base: position 2,936,978 of record VZQC01004671.1, on the reverse strand, counting down.
AAATATGGGGGGTTCTGGTGATAGAGGTCTTTGGTCAGTCTAGGCATGTAAGTGTTAGCTATGCTGACTCTGCTCTTGCAGAGGACTCTCTTTGGCCGGTGGTGGGGTGAGTTGGGTCGGCGGGTTCCTCAGCACCCACCATGGCGGCTAAGACACTGTCTTTAAGAACCTACTCAGTTTCAGGGAATCCAATGCCCTCTTGACCTGCGTGGGCATTGCACAACAGGTTGTCTACTTACCTAACATGCTTCAGACAGTGACACTCATAGACATACACCAGTTAAAAAAAAAAAAAAAAAAAAAAAAAAAAAAAAAACTGGGCTGGAGAAATGGCCTAGAAGTTAAGAGCGCCGAATGCTCTTACAGAGGACGGGGTTTGATCCCCAGCACCCACATGGCAGCTGAGAACCGTCTTTAACTCCAATTTCAGGGGGATCTGACACCCTCTTCTGACCTCCACAGCACTGCATGACATGGGTGCACAGACCTGCATGCAAACAGTACATTCATACACATACAAAAATAAATAAAATTTAAAAATATATATTAGCCAAGCGTGGTGGCGCATGCCTTTAATCCTAGCACTTGGGAGGCAGAGGCAGGCAGATTTTTGTGAGTTCAAGGCCAGCCTGATCTACATAGTGAGTTCCAGGACAGCTGGGGCTACAGGGAGACCCTGTCTTGAAACGACCAAAAAATAATAAACACACACACACACACACACACAAACACACACACACGCACCAAAAAAAAAAAATGGATTTCCAGGCATGGTGGTATATGCCTGCAATCCCAACACTTGGGAGGCAGACAAGGAGGCTAAGAAAGTTAATTCAAGACCAGCCTGGGCTACAAGGTGAGTATTAAAGTAAGGGCAGTGATGAGTAGAAAAAGCAAAAACAAAATCACCAACAAGTGGGGCATGAAAGTACAGTATCCCAAATGATGCTAAGAACCCATGGCAGGGATGGCCTACAGCTCAGCATGGAACACGCAGGCAAGGGCAAGGTTCATTCTGTCATCTGCACTGCAAAAAGAATCCATACAAAACTCTATGTTCCTTATTTCTCAGAGCTACTATCACCCTGCACATAAATAAAAAACAATGGAGTCAGTGGGGGTAGGAGGGTCACACAGCACAGCCAGCCTGAACTCGAGGGATATGGGCCTCCTGCAAGGACAGGGACTTTTGAAAGAAAGCAAGAAGCTGCTACCGAGTGTCAGAACGAACGGGGGGGGGTCGGGGAAGACTTTCAGTCTTTTCCTCCTTTCTCAAACTTCCTTTAATACTCATGAAAACAAAAACGAAGATGGTGCAGGAGCCTCTGGCTTCTCCTACTCCTGTTCTAAGTCATCCTGGCACACTGGGCAGGGCATGAGCCTCAGCCACACATGCAAGGGGGGAGAGAGCTCTTAAAAGATGCATGTCATCAATGGCACACTCTCAACCTGCGGCCTAGCAGGCTGTCCAGAAAAAGAGCACAAGAACAGGTGGCCACCCCCACCTGCACAGCCAGGTGCATGGTCTTCCCATGTCTTAAAGATGAAGACCTTTCTCCTGGAACTGTCAGCAGAACCACGTCACCCAGGGAAGCTTCCTCCTGGAACTGTCAGCAGGACCACGTCACCCAGGGAAGCTTCCTCCTGGAACTGTCAGCAGGACCACGTCACCCAGGGCTTCCTCCTGGAACCGTCAACAGGACCACATCACCCAGGGAAGCTTCCTCCTGGAACCGTCAACAGGACCACGTCACCCAGGGAAGCTTCCTCCTGGAACTGTCAACAGGACCACGTCACCCAGGGAAGCTTCCTCCTGGAACCGTCAACAGGACCAGGTCACCCAGGGAAGCTTCCTCCTGGAACTGTCAGCAGGACCAGGTCACCCAGGGAAGCTTTCTCCTACCCCTGCAAGGTGGTTTCCGCATCGTGCCACCACAGTTACCAGTGGGCAGGGCTAGGCCTTCTGAGAGTTCTGTAGTACCTGACCTACACATCTTACTACTCCTCAACTAGTACTCGATCTCAGCACATGTCAAGCATGGCCAAGCACACGTACCCCCTCCACACACGTTTGGGATACAGGAAAAGAGACTTACTTCACCCACACCTGAACACTAGCAGGTGTGGGAAGGGGGTCCCTGAGGAGCAGAGGGCTCCTCAGAACCCCTGGTGGCCACAACACACACACTAGGTGCCAATTGCCCACCAAGAAATTCAGCCTAGGCTCCCTCCCAGTGCAATGGCCACCCCCCTACCAGCCACTCCACATGGTCCATAAGCTGCTGACCAGTCGTCCATGGATATCGCCTCCCAATCCTTTAAATCCCATCTTGTGTGTCAACATCCATAACAGAGAACATGTGCCATTATTCACAGACATGACCCCATCCCTGCAGATGTCCCTCCTGCCCGACTTCACCTGGACCAACTACAAATAAATACAACAAAAAATACGTTTGGAGGCAGGGTCTCCCTGTAGCCCCAGGTGCCCTGGAACTTGCTATGTAGACCAAGCTGGTCTCAATCTCACAGAGATCCACCTGCTGCTCCCTCCCCAGTGCTGGGATTATAGGCGTGTGCCACCATGCCTGGACTCGATACAATAAATCTTGTATATTTCCCTTACGAAGCCTCCAGAAGCAGCCGGGCATGCTGTGTTGGCACACAGCCACAATCCCAGCACTCCAGATGCTGAGGCAGGAGCTGTGAGTCAAAGGCTAGTCTGGATTATATACAGCAAGACCCTATCTCCAAACACTAAAAACAGTAATAACAGCAATGGTTCAGCTCCTTGCCACCATCAGGAATATGTGCACAGGGCAGGAGGAGGAGGGTGTGCATCTGCACACTCTGCACAGGGCAGGAGGAGGAGGAGGTATGCAGCTGCACACTGCACAGGGCAGGAGGAGGAGGAGGTGTGCAGCTGCACACTGCACTGGGCAGGAGGAGGAGGAGGAGTGCAGCTGCACACGGCAGGAGGAGGAGGAGGAGGAGGAGGAGGAGGGAGGGTGTGCAGCTGCACACTCTGCTGCAGCTTTAAGGAGGAGGAGGAGGAGGAGGAGGAGGGTGTGCATCTGCACACTCTGCACAGGGCAGGAGGAGGAGGAGGTATGCAGCTGCACACTGCACAGGGCAGGAGGAGGAGGAGGAGTGCAGCTGCACACGGCAGGAGGAGGAGGAGGAGGAGGAGGAGGGAGGAGGGTGTGCAGCTGCACACTCTGCTGCAGCTTTAGGGAGAAACAGGGATAACATGAGCACCAGACTGGCCAGGGTCTGGGTCTGATCACTAACAAGCTACCTTGAACCTGGTGTCCCGAGCAGGAAACCCATTTGAATGAAAGGTGCATATGTCCTCTCTCCTAGCCAAGCTGGGTGGCACAGGCCTGTAGTTCAGCACTTCGATGGCTGAGACGGAAGGATCACAAGTTTAAGGTCACCCTGGCCATACATCAAGACCTGTCTCAACAAAGAAAAACAAGGGGGCTGGGGAAGTGACTCAATGGTTAGAGTTTGCCCAATGGTTCAGACCCCCAGAACCCACTTAAAATACTCTGTGGGTGTGGAAGTCCACCCTAATTCTAGTCTCCAGAGGCCAACCAGAGCAAGCTGGCCAGCAAGATTAACTATCAGGGAGCTCCGGGTTTGACTGAGGGACTCTGCGTCAATGAGTAATAAGGAAGAGTGACAGAATAGAATCCCCATCATCAACACCAGGCCTCCACACGCATGTGCACGTGTTTCTACACACATGCAATATACATAGCATACATACATGAAAATATATACACATGCAATATACATGGCACACATACGTAAATATACACACATGCAATATACATAGCATACACACATGTAAATTACACGCATGCAATATACCTAACATATACACACGTAAATATACACACATGCAATATACATAGCATACACACACGTAAATTACACGCATGCAATATACCTAACATATACACACGTAAATATACACACATGCAATATACATAGCATACACACACATGAAAATGGAAAAATAGCTGGGCCCAGTGTGTACACTTTTAATCCCAATACTTTAGGAGACAGAGGCAGGTAGATCTCTGTGAGTTCAACGCCATCCTGGTCTACACAGCAAGTTCCATGCCAACCAGGGCTACATAGTGAAACCCTGGCTAAAAAAGAAAAAAAAAATTAAGATAAATAAATAAATAAATCATCCTTTCTCTAAACCAGCTGCCTTCCTTAGAGATACTAGACATGAGGTTCCAGGCCGTGGCTGCCCCCTAGCCTGGCCCAGGGCTAACTTCAGGCAATGTGCTAGCCAGAGAAAGAGACCCTATCCAGGCCTCGGCCAGAAACCACAGGTCCTGGTGAGTGCAGTCCTGCTTGGCTGGCTCTAGAAGACTGGGACCCTTCCCAGGAACAAGCTCAAGGAGGAAAAGGGCTGGCACAGTCCAGGAATTGGAAGCATTTTCAATGAAGTTACTCATATGACATAGGAAGAGATCTTGTATCATCCAGAGAGACCTAAGGACAAGCAGGTGCCACACCTGGAACCCAGAGATGTCTATACAGAGAGACACCCAGAGCACATCATCTATAAAGACACTGTGGAGTGTCAGTCTCAGCAACAGAGTTTCTGACACGAACCAAGTAGAATTACACCACCCTTGTGGGCTGAAGAGACCAACAGTGCCCCACGCCACAGCCTCTGCCGGCCAGGTCTATCAGCTGAACAGACCGACAGTGCCCCACGCCACAGCCTCTGCCGGCCAGGTCTATCAGCTGAACAGAACGACAGTGCCCCATGCCACAGCCTCTGCTGGCCAGGTCTATCAGCTTGTGGAGGGAAGACAGGGAAGGTGGCTACTGACATGGCATGGGGGGTCCTCCCAGAGTACAGAGACTGTCTCGTGCATATACACTACCACAGGTGGGCACAGGTGATCACAGAGCAGCCCCCTGACCCATCAGCTGCCCATAAAGCGTGATCCAAAATACAAAGACCTTTTCATTCCTCAAGTCATTACCCGGTAATGAGAACTGAGACAAACGGGGACAGTGTGACAGCAATGGCTGCAGAAGCTCCAGGATGGCCCCAGAAGGTGGACAAAGAACTCTTCTTCAACACTGGTTAAATGGCTGGTTATAGAGGCACATGCCTTTAATCCTAGCACTCGGGAGGCAAAAGCAGGTGATCTCTATGAGACTGAGGCCAGCCTGGTCTACATAGTGAAATTCAGGCCAGCTGGGGCTACAGGGAGACCCAGTCTCAAAAAAAAAACAAAAAAAAAAACACCCCACTGGTTATATGGGAACATTCCACAACGGACATGCACAATAACAGGTGTTGTGCAGATTAACGAGCTCCACATCAAGAAAGCCCACCACAAAAGAAAAGCTAAGATAGGACATGTCACTCTAGACCAGGGACCACTGACCAGGTCATTTCCCAAGGGCTCAGGAAAGCTGGTCTCTCTTCCCAGCTGAGATGAACAGGAGCCAGCAGTTTCCATGCCAAAGCTGTCACTACCAGCAAGCCTAAATCCCCCTATCTAAGCTTTTAAATGCAGTTATGGATCCCCTAATCCACAGACAAATTCACTACCTTCTTCTGCCTTATACAATCCCCATATAGGCCCCAAACCTGCTGCTCAGCAACAGGAAAATGACAGGCGGGATGCCTGGCTCAGGAAAGAACCTCTTCCACAGGGAAAATCAAGGCTCATACCCACTTTCATCTTGTCAAAATCTCTCAACCAGGCAGGACGACAGGTAGCTGAGCTCTGAATCACCCCAGGGGGCTAAACCAGGCTCCCTAGGGTGACACAAACTTGGTGGTGGTGATGTGGGCAGTTCATCTGCCAAAACCCATCAGACCAAATGCTTACACAGAAAACTTGGACAGGATGAGTCCTGTTCCCAAAGATGCTACAACTCTGCCCATCATGTGCCAGCCTGACTGGACGCAAGCCCTGGACCCAGTATCCTCCTTACCGGCTCAGGCTCCTGCTGAGGCTCCTTACCAGGCTTCGACTTCTTGGGCTTAGAAGGGCCTCCAGGGCCAGAGAAGGACTTGGGTAACTTCGCTGAAGGGGATGTTAGAGGTCTTGAGGACCCAGAAGGGCCCCCCAGTCGCTGGCCCCCACCAGAGAAGGGAACGAAGGGTACAGATGCAGGCTCCTTTGTAGGCTGCTCCACCTGAGCATCCGTTGGCTTTGGGCCACCCCCAAGGCTGGTCCCCGAGGTGCTCACATCACCCTGATGGCTCAGGTCACCCCTGCTGAGTTCCCCAGAGTTCAAGGGGAGCAGAGAGCTGCTGGGTGCCTGGTCAGCGGACATGGAGGAGACTGGGCTTCCTGGGGCCTTGCTCCTGGTGGACTCCTGTTTGCCTATGGAGTCACGTCGCTTCATGACAAACCTGGCAGGAGCCAAAGAATAAGTACAACCCCTGAAGGGTACACACAGCACTACAGAGTGTCCTTCCCACCTTCAGGGCCCCTCTGGAACCCAGAGGAGAAAAGAGCCAGAAGCGACAACTGAGGCAGCTGTAGTCATAGTCACTGCAGGCAGCCACCGAGGCTCCCCATCCCAGGTGAATGTTTACATATGCCTCCCCACTACACACCCTCTGCAAGAGTCCAGACCCTCCTGCCTCAGCCTCTGGAGTACTGACTGGTATTGCAGGCACGTGCTACACCTGGCTCCTTTTCTTTTAACAAAACAGATCTCCAAGCCTAGTGCTCCCTGCTCCTACCTGATGGTGGCACTGCCCCCTGTGAGGCCCAGCGACTGCAGCGTTGTGCTCTGCAGGGCAGCTCTACCAGTCACCTGCAAGAAAGACAAAGGATACATGGGCCCCTCGCTTAGGCCTGAAATAACTCTCTCCACCCACTGTGTCCTGGTTGGCAAAATCTCTCCAGGCTAGAGCCCCATGCTAAGGAGATGCCCTCTCTGTATGCCCCTCATCTGTTCCTGACAGTCCCCATGTTCTATGAGAGCCAATATATAAGTGGCCTGCAGCTGGTAAGGCCATGCTCAGACATGGAATGAACTCACTGTGTCTCGAGAGGTCAGACTGGGCCGAGGATACCCAGCAACCCAGAATCCTGCCCACAACCCATTGCTATGTTTAGAGACAGGAAGCTGGGGACTCGTGGATGGCTCCCTGGCCAACTTCTTGGGGGCAATGAGGGTAGACTGCAGGCTCCATGCCCCCAGTGACTTCCTGAGTAACAAGACTCCAGAGTCCCCACTGGCCAGCATCTCCACTGAGCTTCCCCAGACTAATGATGTCTTGGGAAGGATCTGACCCTTTCCCCCATCCTCAGGCCCAGCGCAGCTCTAGGCCCCACACTCCAGTCGGCCTCACGGCAGTAATTCAACCCCCAGGTGCAACCAGATCTGTGAATCAGTTCTTCCCCCACCACAGGCCCCACAGCCTAGGAGCTTCCACTTTGGGAGTTGACCCTGTATGGTGGACAGACAGCAGGGTGGTGGCATACATCTTTAATCCCAACACTTGAAAGACAGAGGCAGGTAGATCTGAGTTTGAGGCCAGCCTGGTATACACAGTAAGTTCCAGACCAGCCAGGGTGACATAGTGAGACTATGTCTCAAACAAACAAACAAACAAACAACAACAACAACAAAAAAAAAAAACTCTTTGAGCTATAGAAGCTCCTAAATCTGAATGCCTGGTCTCAGCGCCTCTGCTTGCCCCACCAGTGTGCCAACACTCTGGCTGCTGCCATCTGACTGCGGCCACACAACTGAACCACTGTCTCCAGCCTCGGCTACTTGAGAAACACTTCCCAGTTCTCACAGGGCCTCCCTTTTCCTGAGTCACTTCTAATACTCAGCTCAAGGCAGGGAGGGTTCGGGCCTGACTGGCCATACCGACTGAGCAAATGCTGTCCCCCTAAGGAGCTGTCCACAAGAATAGACAGTCCCACTACTGTCACAGAAGACCCAGAGTGTGCAGCCAAGCAGGATGGCCAGGCCTGGATCCCTGAGAGGGCCAGCATAGCCTCCTACATCTCCCCCTGTACCACACAGCTTTGGGTTGGGGAAATGCAATTGGGGATGACAAGAAAGTCCTATCCCACCTCAGGGCCTTTCTGGGAACCTGAGAAATGGCATGCCTCAGCGCAAGCCAGGGCAAGGCACTGAGCCAGGGTAGAAACAAAAAGCCCCTGTGAGGTCAGGGGACCCAGTGCTAGGAGGGTCCCACAGTGGCAGGCGGGGCTGGCGGGCGGCGGGGCCTCTCTGCCAGCTTCGCCTGCGCCACGCTGCACTCAGTTTAGAAAAAGATCAAAACACAGAGCAAAGCAAATATTTACTAAAATGAAACCACTTTTGTGACTCTCGGGCTTTGAGCGAAGCTGAAAAAACAAACAGGGCACTGAGGGAGTTCCGAGAGGTTCCGGGAGCAGCCGGGCGGCCGTGGTTGCCTTCCAGTGGAGCCGGCTGTTCCGCTTTTTTCCACAGAACACATCACGCTTTCAGGAGCTGTTGCTCCTGCCACTTTGAAGACTCCAGGCAGCAAAGTTTCCAGGCTGGAAAGTGGGCTGGGCCGTCGGGTGCAGCAGAACAGTAGGGTGGCCAACACCTACCTCATCCCTCATGGACACGCAGACAGGGGTCACCTCGCCTGGCTGTTGCAGACGCTCCCTGGAAAGAGTTAAGACAACATTAGAGACCCAACACAGGGCACAGCAGAGACCCAAGGACACCTGGCCCAGCAATGCCAAGTACCCAGGACCAAGGCCCCAGCCCTCTGCCAGCCAACCCCAGCCTTCTGGGCCCTTCCTCTATCCCTATGACCACCAGAAAGAGGCAACCAACCAAGGGCTGTGTGGAACCCCAGGAAGGGTCTCAGGCATCAGCACATGGATAGGAACTTCTCCCATCTCCTCCAGCTGCAAAGCCTCCACATGGCATGGGACCTATGGGGTACACGCAGCTCCGGCCCTGTGCTGTAGAACAGCACCTTGGTTGGGAGCAGTCTGGGATCCTGAGTCTAGGCCTTCATCTGCAGCTGCCTCTAAAAGCCAACACCTGAGACCAGATCAGGACCCAGATCCAATCAGTAGACACCAACACCTGAGACCAGATCAGGACCCAGATCCATTCAGTGGACACCAACACCTGAGACCAGATCAGGACCCAGATCCAATCAGTGGACACCAACACCTGAGACCAGATCAGGACCCAGATCCAATCAGTGGACACCAACACCCCAGTGGACACCTCATGGTCACAGTCCCTCAGCCCAGACCCCAGAAGGCACAGCAGGACTGAAGGGGGGCAGTGCTCCCCAAAGGGCCAGAGCTCAACTCCTGACCCACAGGCACGTTGGAACCGGGGCCTGTGACCTGCATCTGACCCAGCGCCCCTGAGGGCTGGGACTGCACTCTACCACAGCCTGGCCATATGACAGCAAGGTCCCTTCATGCCTAGACATGGACAGTGGGGTAAGGCAGCATCAGCTCTCAAGGCAATTGTTTGAGTAAATAGGATGGCAAAGCTGGCCTGCCCCATCCTGGATGGTACTCACAGGCAGCACTCACTCCAAATCTCTGACATGGGCTGAGGATAGAGCAGGAAGGGTAGCAGTGTTACAGACGGCAAGCCCTGCAGGCATCTACCCTGCACCCCATTGCGAACCATCCTATCTACCTTTAATCTTTCCAACAATGTCCCTGGGGCCTGGCCCCTTCTTCCACTCCACACTGCAGTTCTCCACATGACGGGCCCAAGGAGCACCCAGGGAATGAAGCTGGACCTGACCATGCTCCGTCTCATACTGACACACATCTGACACAACACAGTGGCTGACCATCACGATGACCGGTAGGAGCAGGGAACAAATGGCCCTGACATACTTCCACAGCTGATGCCCAAGACCACTGAGGGGAGGTTAGCTCCTGCATTTCCTAACACATGGTACCCCTCAGACTTTGGGGGAAACAGCCCCAGGCCAGTCACTCCCCCAAAGCAGGAGGAACTGGGCCCATCAGCAAGGCCTAGGCAGAGGAGGAGGCTGCACCTCAGCAAGGCCTCATGGTCGTTACAGCCTAAACAGAGGAGCTGAGTCAGGACAAGAACTGAGCTGGTGACCAGGAAACAGGACCGAGAATTAGACAAGTGCTGGGCTTGCACAGGACAGGACAGGCCATGGAGGGGCAGAAGCCAGTGTGCTAGGATCATCCAGGAGTGGCTGGTTCTCCACAGAGAGCATTCCAAGCCCCCACGGTGACTAACCAAGTGCTCAAGGGTCTCTGGGGCACCTATGTGCCAAACAGCCCCTCTGGGTGGGGTCTACAGGAGTGCCCTAGCATTGACGAAATGAGGAAAGTGTGCTACCGAACTCAGTGCCAGACCCAGCCCCCAGCCCACAGTGTGCAGCAGACACGCAGACACGAGTGTGTGCCCACATCCACCACCTAGGCCACTGTATGAGTGAGCGATGGGGCATGCTGTCCTTTGGTAATGTGCTTTATATTCTTGTTCGTATATGTTCTCCGTTTCAGGGGTACGGCCCTTCCCATGAGGGCCCAGCACTGCCAGCTGTGCCTCCAGAGGCTTTGTCAAGACAACAGCACTCAGTGAGGCCATGAAGCCCACCCACAGCGCTCAGTGAGGCCATGAAGCCCACCCGCAGAGCCAGCTCCTGGCTCCTGAGGCCCATGAGGTCTCTAGCTGGCCTCCCCTCCATGCAAGGCCAGCTCCTAGCTCTGTGAAGTCCACAGAATGCCTTTCCCACAAGTCACTGTCCAGCTGGTTATTGGACCTACCCTGACCCCAGATAGCTGGACACTGACCCAGCAGAGACCCAAGCCCCTGGTTCCTCCTTCTGAAACCATGACAGGACAGGAGAGAAACCCTTGCTTGGGCCAGGAAGAGAGGCCATGAAGGAAGACAAGAATACTGATGGGTCCAGCGCCCAAACACTGACATATAACCGACCCCTGGAGGAGGGAACTGGCATACCATACAGCACCAGGCCACTCAACCCATGGTGTCCATGCCAGCAGACCTAGCATGGTCAGTGTCTTCTTGAAGCCCTTCCCTGGGGCACTGTGGGATGACAGATCAAAAACAGGGACAGAGCCCAGGTCATCAAGCAGCAGCCAGCACTGATGTCCAGCTTCTCCAAAGCAAACAAGCAGGGAGACCAGAACCCTCTGTGGGGCCTGAGAGGAGAAGCCTGCAAACATGTTGTGAGGCCACAGGCTCAGGAAGGGGACAATCAAAACAATCTCCAAACCTGCCTCCCTGCCCAGCAAGCAGAACTGTCCGTCCCAACAGCGGCCTGAAGATGCCCCCTCATGCACAGTGACTTCACAGGCCCTGCTCTCTCCTGTACCCAAGGCTGCGTGGAGCCACAAGACATCAAGTTCCAGAGTAAGAATCACACCACTAGGTGGTGGCACCTGGCTTCTATGGAGCCTGCTCATCCATATAAGGGATACTTGGGCCACAAGGGAGAGTGCTGTCGGTGTCGAGCAAGGTCTCCAAGACCAGCAAACCTCCCCTCAGGAGTCAGAGCCAGCATGGCTGGGGAAGCGGAGACATCAGTGCTGCTCACTTCAGATGCTGCACCAACCACAAAGTTTGGAGTTCCTTAGACATGGACAGTCTGTTCATTTAGGGTTCAGGTCCAGTGAGGGGCACTGTGCACTGGAAACAAGCACTGTCTACAGCCCTTTATGTTATGCCACCTGTTCTGTTCAGACCTGACCAAGCCAGGGCTGGTACAAGCATCAGTGCTGCCAAGCAGAGCCTGGCAGATGTGAGAATGACACACACTGGCAAGGCCAGAGGGGACAGCAGGGCTCTGACTGCAGGCCGACTGCCTCCTCCTAGCTCGAAAGCCCTCTGAGGGTGAAGCCATGTCCTGAGGACCCCAGGTGACAGTCCTCCACTGCCATGTGACAGTTAAGTTCCACATACCATGTTCTTCCATCTAAAGGGAGCAAGGAGACATAGACAGCTGAGTCTGGAAAGGTCTGGAAAACAGAAGCCTCTGGTCCTACCCAAATGGCTACAGTCAGGAGCTGAGCTGGCAGCTACTGGGTACACAAGCCTACCCCGAGCATGGCCACAGGTTTGTCCTCAGAGCCCAGGGAGCACCACCTTCATCCACAATCTTCTCTGCAACCTGTCATACACTGTGGACACCAGGAACTACTCGGGCTTCCTGAGGATTAAAGCTGCCACTCACAGATCACCACAGAAAGGGCCCACAGTGAGACCAGGCTGGGGCAGAGAAGCAGGTGCAGAGGAAGGGGCCCTGCCAAGGAGGGGCACATTAGAGGACAGGGCAAATGGGGACAGTGGAGTCCTGGGGGCATCCAACATACAGTTAGCACCTCTGAGGACAAGTGTCCTCTGTAACACGATCATGAATTTGATATTTATGAAACAAAACAAGCCCGGCATGGTGGATAGGCCTTTAATTCCAGGACTCAGGAGGCAGAGGCAGGCAGATCTCTGTGAATTCAAGGCCAGCTTGGTCTATATAGCGAGTTCCAAGCCAGCTGTGGCTACACAGAGACCCTGTCTCAAACAAACAAACAAACAAACATACATACATACATACATACATAAACAGAATCTAAAAACCAAACAATACTATTCCCAAACAGACTTCACAGACGGCCTGGGGCAGAGATGAAGGAGCCCTGCCTGCTGGATCCTGGGTCCCCGAGCACAGCTCGCCCCAGCTTTCAGCTCACTTCCATCTCCTCACACTTCATCTTATCTCTTACTCAATGCTTCCTGATGGCTACTTCCCTGAGGGACACTTGGGGGCAGCCTGCTAGACTGGCCCTGCTGTACACCCGTGTGGACTATGGAACAGCCGCAAGACCCGGAAGCTTATGATACATTCAGATTTGTGCCAGGCGGCCTGGATAACATTAGGAAGCTCCCAGGGTCCCTGCCTCTCTCCACTTGTATGACCTTTGGACACCTTTATTTCCATCTGTGTCTGGCCTAACCACTGAAGGAACGCTCCATCATCCAACCATGAAGCAAGCCTGGGCCCAGTATGTGGCTAGGCGTCAGGATGGCTGCTCATCAGACATCAGGTTACAGGACCACAGGCAGCTCAGAGCCAACAGCCCCAGCTGCTCTCCTGGTGCCCTGGAGTACAGAGCCAGAAGAGGAGCTGCAAGGAGAGGCCCATCCCTGAGGGCAGTACCGTTTACACCACAGCCAGCCTAAGCTCCGAATGAGAAACTTACTGATTTCAAAAGCTTCATACCAACATAAATGGCCTAATATTGTACTGATTACATGCTCAAAGGATAACATTTTCGGTGTACTGAGTTAAATATATTAGTAAAGTTTAATTATGCCTCTTTGTACTTTCTCAGTAACATGGGTACCAGAAAATTCTGAGTTACACTCATGTGTAGTCTATACAGCATTACCAGTGGCCAGCACTGCTTGGACACTGGGGGTCAGAAGAGAACAGGAGGATCCTGGTTCATGAACTAGTTTCAGAGGGGACCCATCCTCAGAGGTATTAACTGTGTGTGCTTGATGCCCCAGGACTCCACATATAAGTACCACTTCCCAAGCCTCTAGTCCAGAAAAGTACCCAGGTGTCCCACCGCGTTCCCCCACCCAACCCACCCCCATCATCTCTCTCACACAGCATGCTTTAGGCCGGGCACTCTCTGTCTCTGTCTTTGTCTCTTGCACACATGCACGCACACATCCACTCAAGAGAAGACAACACACAGGATGGGTTACAGTAAAGATCTTCACAAACGAAAAGGAAGGTCAGAGCCAGACCCGATGGCACAAAGTCTGTCAACCAAGCACTCGGGAAAGAAAGACAGAAAGGCTGGAAGTTCAAGGCCTGCCTAGGCCACAGAGTAAGTTTAAGGCAGCCTGGGCAGCTTAGCGAAACCCTGTCTCCAAAAGTGAGAAAGATACAAGGAGAGCCTACCTCAAAACAACAAAACATAATATACAGTGAAAAGGGTCTGACAGCACCATCACGTGAGCCAGGACAGACACACACAAGTACGTCCAGGAGCTACGGAGGAAGCACAGTCAGATGTGATGTGCTTTCTTCTGAGGGTTGACTGCTGGCCTCTTGTCAGCTCTGTGCTCACAGGGCTCCCTGTCCTACCCAGCTGAATACAAGGCCAAGCAAGGTTAAGTCACATTCAGGAGTCATGTTCTCATCATGGCCACAATGCACAATGTTCCTAAAAGTGCGACTTACAGCAAGCCATCTACCATGGTGGAAAACAGCTCAAGTCTGCCCAGGGCCTTCAGCCTGTTGCTGGAGACTGAGAGAGCTGGATGTCACCATGGGGCTGTGAGAGGCCTGAAATCTGTCTGGGTTAGTCATGAGTCCAGGTATCAATTCTTTGGAAGTTATCCTCATTGATCCATTCCATAAAGCTGCTGAAAGAAATCCTGACGGTGCTCACCAAACCAGTCCAAGAGCACAGGGAGCCATGTAGGCCACAGTTGCAGGCCACAGCCACAAATCCACCACACTATCAGGAGCTCTCCATGTAACCTGGGGAAGGTGTAATATTCTCCAACTAAGTAACAGTTATATTCTCAACAAATAAGACAAAAAAAAAAGAGTCAAAAGAGGGCCCAGCGAACTGGCTCATCAGTAAAATACTTGCACATAATCACGAAATCCTGAAGTTCTATCCCCAGATGGCACATGAGAAAGCTGGTACAATGACAAAACATGGTGCCCACAATGCTGTGGCAGCCAGGACAGGAGGGTCCTGGGGCTCAACGGCCAGCCATTTACCTCAATTGGCAAGTTCTAGGTTTAGTGACACAAACATGTATACACACACATACACACACACACACACACACACACACACACACACACACGGTAAACTGAGGCTAAGGATACAGCCAAGTGGTTGAGCACCAGCAAGCACAGGGCTCAATCCCAGTACCAGGAAAGAAAGAAGCCATAAATGGCTATCTCGGCAACTCTCTAACACCCACCGCCAGACATCATAGATCTGAGACAGTGACCTTGGGCACAGCTACGTGGTCTCCTGGATCATGTGTTTCCAAATGAACTTCACATTAAGAGTCAGCACATCCTAAGGGGAAATGGACCCCAGAGTTCTTCCCCGCCTCTTCCGGAACTCTCAGCTCCTGGCCAGAGGATACCCCAAAGACACTCTGGACAACTTAACCTTTGTTCCCATGACCAAAGACACAACAGTGAAGGATAAGCAGCCCCTCCTCCTGTGTCTGGATCCTGCACTGGGCCTTGGGGACACCTGGGGATAGCACCCTGGCTCTAAAGTACTTCCTCTGGGCCTTGCATCTTTCTTGATGTCTCCACACTGTTTAGTTTCATCTGTAGCCACATCTGATTCTCCTTGGGGGAACTTGGCCTAACACCCCAACATGAAATCTGCAGGCTCTTTCCTTAAGAGACCAGCAGCTCCTCAGGAGTTATGCAGAGCAAACAGACCTTTCCCATCCAGGGCTCCCTGTGTTCTTGCCTTACTCTTTCCTGATACTCTGGCAAGATAGAGAATTCTAGAACAAGATGTTGAGGAAACTGTTCCCCATCCCAGGGGGTCCAGAACTGCCCTTCTCTGTGAGGGCAGCAGAATCCTCTCCATCCATGGGTCCTCTGTTTTACAATGTTCTGGTGAGTGTGTTCTGCCCACTGGCTGAGTCTACACAAGCCTCTCAGTCAGCCCCTCATGTCTCTACTCTGCAGAGTCTTCTGTTGCAGCCACATGCAGCTCAGTCTGAGCCTTTGTTCTTCTAAACCTTGCAATGACCTGGCACGGCAGGCTGAACAAAGCAGATGACCTCAAGTGGCTGGTTTTCTGCCTTCCGTGGATATAACGCTTCTGTTACAGAGAGTTCAGCCATGTGACCTGACCAGCC
Organism: Rhizomys pruinosus; assembly: GCA_009823505.1. Lineage (NCBI taxonomy): Eukaryota > Metazoa > Chordata > Mammalia > Rodentia > Spalacidae > Rhizomys > Rhizomys pruinosus. The sequence goes on along the minus strand of VZQC01004671.1, from coordinate 2,921,072 downwards.
CAGCAGTGCCATGGGCCCAGGCCTTGAATATGCCCCGGGGGCTTAGTACCTAGAACCACTGTGGGGAGAAACCCAGGTACCTCTGTACCAAGGCTGGCCAGGTGACTCACAGTTGTGGGTAAAGGACAAGCCTTCTGCTAAGGTGGCTGTAATTGCTGCTACACCCGACACCCCAACATTTACACACCCCACATTAGCATCTGACACCCCAACATTTACACATCCCACATTAGCACCCGACACCCCAACATTTACACATCCCATGTTAGTCATTTCCCTTCCTTCCTCTTCCCTCCCTGTCTCCTTTCCTCCCCTTCCATTCCCTCTTTCCTTCATTATAGAGACAAGATCTTTCTGCATAGCCCAGGCTGGTCTATGACTCACTAAGTAACCCAGGCTGACCTCAAACTCACAATCCTCCTACCTCAGTGTTCTAGATTACAGGCATGAGCCACTATGTCCAGCAGAAAAATGTACCATTTGTGTGCGTGTGTGTGCGCATGTGTGTGTGCATGCGTGCGTGTGTGCGTGTGTGTGTGTGTGTGTGTGTGTGTGTGTGTTTTGCTATGCATCAAACTCGGGGCCTTACACATGCTTGGCAAGTATTCCCCATGAGCTATTTCCATAGCCTGAGTGCTCCTTTCTCACCTGTTATGTCTATGACCTTGCCATCACTCTAGACTTCCTGCCCACACAGTCACCAACTCTCCCTCGTCATCTCATGGGCCTCTCATCTGACCGCTCCTCACAACACTTGGCCTCTACTCATTCTTAAAGCCACTTAAGACCCAGCTTCAATCCCCACAGCCACTGGGGTTGCTGACCTTGGGGTCTTAGAGACCCCAACCTGTAGACCTTGCACCATCACCCCCAGGGACAGCTGGGTGTTCCCACCTGTGGGCACACAGTAAGCATTACACTCAAGTCATCTTCCTACACAGAAACCACTGTGCCGTGTTCTCTAGCTCAACACACATCACCTTATGTCATCCACGCAGCACCTATGACACAGGTGGGGCCATAGGCCCAGACAGGGCAAGCAGCTCACCTGCAGCCGTACAGCAAGCAGTACTCCTTCCATTCCACTATTTGAGACCTTTAAAATAGACATACTTTTGTCCAAAAAGAAAACTTAAAATGATACCATTTTGGGGCTGGAGAGATGGCCTAGCAGTTAAGAGCGCCGACCGCCCTTACAGAGAACCCGGGTTCGATCCCCAGCACCCACATGGCGGCTGAGAAACATCTGAAACTCCAATTACAGGAGAACTCCAGTTCCAGGGGAGTCCGACACCCTCTTCTGACCTCCGCAGCATTGCACAACACAAACTTGCATGCAGACAGTACATTCATACACATACAGAAATAAAATTAAAAAAAAAATGATACCATTTTTACACACTTCAGAATAATACTTTAAGCATTACTCAACAAGAACTGACATACACCAGTACTATCAAGAAGACTCATTTGTATAAGGCCATGTCATACTAACAGGTAGTCAGTGGAGGCATCTCCATGTAGCCTTTTGCCTATTCTATCCAAGATCCCTAAAACACAGATCTCACGTGGGCATGGGGGGATACACTCACACTGATTTCTCTTGCTGGTCATAAGCCCTTAGGGACTTTTGGGTCCCCATAAAGATGAAGGAACACCCTTGCTCTTCTCGGAGGACAAGGGGGCCCCTGGGCTTGGAAGCTGAGTATGCAAGACGCTGCAGCACCCACACCATCCAACTGCACATCTCCCGTCAGTCTTCTGAGCCAAGACTGCAAAAGCCAAAGGGCCAGCCAGGGCTCTGGCCAGAAGCACAGTGTGGGTTTCAGACGTCTGCCAGGAGAGGGCGGGAAAGAGCTGGGGACCTGCTCACCTGGTCTGTGAGAAATGGCTGAGAAGCTCCCAAAGAGTCTGACGGGAATAGAAAGTATCCTGCAGCCTGGAACCATCATCCAGCTGTAATGCAATTCGAACCTAGAGAGGTAAGAGGGTAACACCTAATTAGGAAGAAAAGTACTCTCCCATCAGACTGAGCAGATTCCCAGTGCACAGGCCTCCCCAGGTCCTGGAGGAGTGGTGTAACTTCCAGGTAGCCTACAGGAAGTCTGTACCATCACATCCACGAGCACCTCCGTGCAGGCAGCACTTGAGGGAGCCACTGTGGAAATGGCCTTGCATCAATAACCCCAGACTGTAGTCCTCACCAGAGCAGCCTCTCCGAGACCCAAGCTGACCTGCTCCCTGCCCTACCCCCCAGCATCAAGAGATGCCAACATTTAGTGAGAGGCTTCCAACTACAAGGTCATTTATTACCCAGCGACAGAGTACAGCGCCAGCTGTTTTCTTGGGTTTTGCTCTTTACTGAGCATACTTCTTTTATACATCTCTGAACTGTATCTTCAATAGGAAGAGAAGCTACAACCCAAAAGTGGAAATGTCCTCCTAACCCCTACAGTGACAGGAATCAAGTAAGCCTGGGTGCAGACCCAAGCCTAATATCCATTCCTGTAAGAAATGGCCCCAAGTGCCACCCCAAGGACCCAGTGCTGTGGCCCAGTGCTACCTTCTCTAAGTCATACCACCCGGAGGACCCGGTGCTGTGGCCCAGTAATACCTTCTCTAAGTCATACCACCCCGAGGACCCGGTGCTGTGGCCCAGTGCTACTCCTCTAAGTCATACCACCCCTACTTGTAGAAACTCTTTCTTCAAATGCACACATAAATGGGAGCATACCCTGCACCCCAAGGAGCATCACAGGAAGCTAGAGCTCTGTGCTGGACAGCTTTAGTGTCAACTTGACACACCTTGGTTGAAGGAGCCTCAATTGGGGAATTGGCTCCATTATACTGGCTTGTGGTGATGTCTGTGAAGTATTTTCTTGATTGTTGAATGATGTGGGAGGGTCCAGCCCACTATGGGTGTTGCCACCCCTGGGCAGGTTGTTCTGTACAGTATAAGAACGCAGGCTGGGCATGGGCCAGGGGAGCAAGCCAGTGAACAGCATTCCTCCATGGCCTGTGCTTCAGCTCCTGCCTTGAGTTCCTATGTTGGGCTCCCTCAGTGATGAACTGTGACCAGGGAGATGTGAGCCAAATAAACCTTTTCCTCCCCAAGTTGGAATTGGTCAGTGTTTTGTCACAGCAACTGAAAGGAAAACGAGAACAGAAATTGGTGTCAGAGAGTGGGCTATTGCTGTGACAGATCTGACCTTGGCGTGTTGGGGAGGATTGTGGAAGCGTACGGAACTTTGTGCTAGAAAGTTCTAGCATTGACGGCCTAGAGCTTGTTGCTGTGAAGCTTGGAACAGTTATGCTGGAAGTGTTGTAGATGAGGGAGGCCTGGCTTGTGAAGCTTCAACGGGAAGCAGAGATCATCAGAGATGTTGGGATGATTTTTTTCTGAATTGAGAATCTGTGGGTTCTGATTGGCTGGGGCTGAAGGAGCAGCTGTAACAAGAGACCAGAACCTGAGTGAAACCTTTGTTACACTGGGACAACTGGTGCTGGTTAGCTGGGGCTGAAAAACCAGCTGTAAGTAACAAGAGACCAGTATCACTGTGGTGAAATCTTCTGGGAAGAATTTCCTCAGGGTCAGCACACAGAAGCTGTGGTTCAGAGGAGGCCTGAGCCTCCATCTCAAGCCAGAAGCAGGACTTGGTAATGTTTAAGAGTCTCCTAGGGCTGGAGAGATGGCCTAGTGGTTAAGAGCACTGACCGCTCTTACAGAGGACCCAGGTTCGATCCCCAGCACCCACATGGCGGCCGAGAACCGTCTGAAACTCCAATTCCAGGAGAACTCCAGTTCCAGGGGAATCCGACACCCTCTTATGACCTCCACAGCGTTGCACGACACGGGTGCACAAACTTGCATGCAGACAGTACATTCATACACATACAGAAACAAATAAAATTAATTAAAAAAATTTAAAAAAAAAAAAAAGAGTCTCCTATGCGGTTCTGGTGTTGAAATGTAAAGAGGGTCACAGAGCAGCTGAGGCTGGCACTGTGAGAGGCCAGGAAAGCCACTGTGGGAAGTACACCTCGCTGCAGTGAAGACCCCAGGATGGCAGGGTCAAAAGAAAGCTAGGCTTTGCACCAGGAGAGGTCAGAAGAGACCATTGGTGAAGGTGCTGCCTCAGTTCCAGTGGAGACCCCAGCTTTTTGGAGACATCAGGACCATGGGATGACCACTAATAGCAGCAGCAGGTGTGGAATGGAGCTGGCCTGGGCCTGCGAGATGAGCTATGTGTGATGTGGACGGCAGAGTCAGAGAAGTAGAGCCGCCGAAACCCCTCGGAGCCCAGAAGATCGTGAGCGAATCCCAGATGTCCAGCCTCAAACTACTCTGCTGGACTTAGGTTTTGCTTAGGTGTGGCCGATTCTTCCCTTTGAAATAAGACAGTACTTGTTTTGGATTTTGCAGGAGCCCACAGTTAAGAGCCTTTTAAACAGACTGTGAAGTTTTAAGTGTTTGGATTTTTTTTTTTAAGACCTGTGGGGCGTTTAAGGTTGTACTATCTTGGCTGGGTGTGGTGGCACACGCCTTTAAATCCTAGCACTTGGGAGGCAGAGGCAAGGCAGATCTTTGTGAGTTCAAGGCCAGCCTGGTCTAGAGTAAGTTCCAGGACAGCTGGGGCCTACCAGGGAAGACCCTGTCTCGAAAAGGACAAAAAAAAAAAAAAAAAAAAAAGGTTGTACTATCTTATGTTGTGATATTAATGTTAACATCATATCTTGGGGACAAGAAATGGAAAGGCTGTGGTTTGAAAGTGATGTGTTCTGCATGTTAAGTTGACAGGGGGGTCACCTGTGCTGCTGGAGAGCTTTAGTGTCAACTTGACACCTCAGTTGAAGGAGCCTCTGTTGGGCAATTGGCTCTATTGGACTGGCCTATGACCATGCCTGTGACCACACCTGTGACCACGCCTGTGACCACACCTGTAACCATGTCTGTGGAGTATTTTCTTGAATGCTGAGTGATGTGGGAGAGTCCAGCCCACTGTGGGTGGTGCCACCCCTGGGTAGGTAGTTCTGTACTATGTAAGAAAGCAGGTTGAGCATGGGCTGGTGAGCAAGCCAGTAAGCAGCACTCCTCCATGGCCTGTGCTTCAGCTCCTGCCTCCAGGTTCCTGCCCTGAGTTCCTGCCTTGGGCTCCCTCAGTGATGAACTGTGACGGGGGAGATGTGAGCTGAATAAACCCTTTCTTCCCCAAGTTGGTATTGGTAAGTGTGTTTTGCCACAGCAAATGAAGAGAAACTAGAACAGGCTCCATCCATGCTGCAGTGGTAATGGCAGGGCTGGAGAGCTGGCTCACCAGTTAGGAGCGCCATCTGCTCTTGCAGAGGACCCGGGTTCGATTCCCAGCACCCACATGGCAGCTAAGAACCATCTTTAACTCCAGTTCCAGGGGAATCCGACGCCCTCTTCTGACCTCCTCAGCATTGCGTGACACAGGTGCACCAACCTACATGCAGACAGTACACTCATTCACATAAAAAATAATAAATAATGCCGGGCGCGGTGGCGCACGCCTTTAATCCTAGCACTCAGGAGGCAGAGGCAGGTGGATCTTTGTGAGTTCAAGGCCAGCCTGGTCTACAGAGTGAGTTCCAGGACAGCTGGGGCTACAGGGAGACCCTGTCTTGAAAAGACCAAAAAAAAATATATTCATACTTGTATTTTTTAAATATTTTGCAGAGAACAGTACATGCAGTAATGGAAGAATGTTTTTGCACTTTCCAAATATAGTAAGTGTTGGAAAATGGAGCCAACATTACATGGGGAAATCTGAAAATATTACAGAGAAACATTGGTGAATGGAATATGCATGTATATAGTATGCTTGCACACACAAATATTCTGACTACTGTTCATGGTGTGTGCAAGGGGGATATGCACAGAAAAGTCAGCTGAAATAGGAGTGCTTCCTAAGAGATTAGGACCAGGGTTTCCAGGAGGTCAGTGNTGCTCCTGGCTTGCTCTCTGGCTCATGCCCAGCCTGCCTTCTTATACTGTCACTGCTCAACAATCAAGACAATACACCACAGATGTGGCCACAGGCCAATCCAATGGAGCAAATTCCCCAATTGAGGCTCCCTCAACCCAGGTGTGTCAAGTTGACACTAAAGCTATCCAGCACACCGGGCATGGTGGCACACGCCTTTAATCCCTAGCTCTTGGGAGGCAGAGGCAGGTGGATCTCTGTGAGTTCAAGGCCAGTCTGGTGTACATAGTGAGCTCCAGGACAGCTGGGTCTAAAGGGAGACCCTGTCTCAAAAAGACAAAAAAAATTTAAAAATTAAAATTAAAAATTCTCTTAAAAAAAATATATATTAAAAAAGAAAAACAAAAAGAAAAAAAGACCATGGCCTGGGCATGCCTGACCCTGGGTGTCATGTGACCAGCTGTGGGCTCCAGCTGTGACCACTAATTCTCCACGCCTCTTTCCCAGCTGTGCCTCATACCTGTGATCCCAGCAATGGGGGAAGAGGGGAGATAAGTCTAAGGCTAGCCTGGGCTACATAGTAAGATTGCCTCAAAACTCATAGCAACAACACAGGTATTTTCCCACGGTGTAGGGAAAATAGCCAAGCATGGAAGCACAGGCTCCATCAGTGCAAGGGAGGACAGCGAGACAACTGGATCTGGGGGAACATGTGGTTCTGGGGAGGAGCCTCAAGCAGCCAAAGCTGCAGTGGGGACTGGTGGGGAAATGCTACAAACTCCATTAAAGCCAAATCAGAACACAACAAAAAATCTGCATAAAAAGAGGAAACTTGGGGCTGGAGAGATGGCTCAGCGGTTAAGAGCACTGACTATTCTTGCAGAGGACCCGGGTTCAATTCCCAGCACCCACATGGCAGCTAAGAACCATCTTTAACTCCAGTTCCAGGGGAATCTGACACCCTCTTTTGACCTCCACACACAGGTGCACCAACCTACATGCAGACAGTAGTACACTCATACACATAAAAAAATAATAAACAAATAAATAAAAGAGGAAACTTTCGGGGCTGGAGAGATGGCTCAGCGGTTAAGAGCACCAGCTGCTCCTGTAGAGGACCCAGGCTTGATTCCCAGCACCTACATGGTGGCTAAGAACCGACCTTCGTTCCAGTTCCAGGGGATCTCCAACACGGGTACACTCACACACATGCATGCAAAACACTCATACACATAAAATAAAAATATTTCAAAAGAAAATAAATTTTTAAAAAGAGGAAACATCCCATTTCCATTCTTTGCTACTCAAGCAGGAAATGATGCTCTGGCCTGACCCAGGAAGGCAGAATGGATCCCAGGACTTGAGTGGCCTTCTGCAGCCCCTAGGCTCACGGCAGAGCTGCAGCACAGCTCCACCCAGCCCACTTCAGGACCATCCCGTGTTCCCACTGCCTCAGCAGAGGCAGAGCTACAAGGCTGCAGGGCTTCACAGCTGCAGACACCTACCATGTTCTCTGGCCCTTCACGGCTCCGGGATACAGGCACCATCTCCAGCTTGGCATTGTTGGGCAGGTTGGCAAATCTCCACTGGAGAGAGAGGTCAAGCACAGTCCTCTGAAACCTGCAGGACAGATGCAGCCACATGCTGCCTTAAAGATCCAACTCCTCATCTGCAGTTTCCTCAGCTATAAGAACACAAAGTTAGGAGCTGAAGAGATAGATAAGAGGCAGGTCTTAGACCACAGGAGCCTTAGGGAAGGAGAGGTACAGGGTACAGGAATCGGAACAGGAAGATAACAGATGAGCTTCTGGAAGGGGAGGGCAGCACCAACAGACACTGTAGCAGGTGCAGGCCTCAGAAAGCTGGCTTGAACAACAGGGAAAGTTGAGGCCACCCCTGACATTCCAGCTCCCATAGCTGTTCTGGCTTAGGTAATACACGCTAGCCCAAGAAACCTCATCCCATCACTCCTGCCATCCTCCAAACACAGGAGGCAGGTCCTAGAAGAACCACCCCTGGAACAGCACAGTCCAGTGCCCTCACAGCAGCTCAGGGTGAGATCAGACCAGATACAGGTCACATCAGCCTTCACCTCTCCACCTACACCCTGAGGGATCGCCTGAAGAGAGCTCAGTGCCTCCCAACCAGTAAAGAAGGGCCAGTGTGGATCCCCTTGGAGGACAGGGTGACCCTGAAACCTCCTCTGGGTCCCGGGCAGGGAGGCTTCAAGGCCTTGTAGGGGCTTTAGGCATATAAGTCTCAGAAGCACCAAGGGACCAGAGATCTGGATCTGCTGGAGGCTGCAAGGGCGAACCAGCTTCCAAGACCCTCACCCTCTCCAGACAGCACAGTGAGTCACACCTAGCAGATGAGAAACTCAGATTGGAGGAGGGTCAATTGACAGCTCACACAGCACAAAGGTAGAACTCAGACCTTTGCAGGCTTCTGACATCTCAGTTGGAACACATGGGCCACGGACTAAGAGCCAAAATCTGTCCCTGGGAAGAGAGGAGCGGGCCAAAGGAGAGAGGGTCACTCAGTGCCATCATCTGGTGCAGGGAAAGCAAGGCCTTCCATCCCAGAAGCCTTTCTGACCCTGTCCACTCTCCTCCTGAATCCCTTCATTCCCAAAGCACTCTGGGAATGAGAAGATCTACCCTAAAGATCCTATGTCCAAGAAAAGTTCCAGCATCAAACTGAAAACACAAAGCTTCATGTCCTTGCAGAAAGAGACATGGCCCACTGGAGGACCACTGGAGGGACAAGAGACTCATTCAGACCCTGACCTCTGTTTCAATTAAAGTTTAGGGGGAAACTACTGACCCACAGAAAAGATTTTAAATATATAGTCCTGAACACGCCCAATCTTGAAACGCAAGACACTATTGGAGTTAACTAATGGTTTTCTGGACAGTGACTAGCTTACAAAGCCCAAGGGGCACTTGGAAGAACTGAGAAAGAGGCACTGCTGATGATACCAATCCTCAACACAGGCTCAAAAACTGCAAACTGACATAGAACATGCTAGTGTGAGCCAGGACAGCAGGCCCAAGCAGAACTAACAGCAGTGGGTGGAGAGGAGAGGACACTGGTTATTCAGGTGCCCACCAGGGCAGTGACAGCACTTCTTAAACAAATTACACAGTTAGCCAGTAGAAGAGAGAGAGATGGGGAAAAGCTAAAACAGTGTTGCAGAGCTGGCTCAAATTATAGTCATTACTCCAACCAGACACCATCATGTGGACCACAGGCAGGTTAATGGACAGAGCTGGCACAGGCTTTGTGGGAGGATGCTCAGGGACAGCCTGGCCATTTAAAGCTCATGTCCTGGGATTCTCAGGTGGCCAGGATGAAGGACAGAGACTGGAAAGACCTCATACAGGTATCTCTCTCAAGAAACTCTCCCTAGAAAGCTCTTAAAATGGTGTGGATAGGGTCTTTGCCCCAATCCCAGCAGGCAGCTTTCTGCTACCCGTTCCTGGACTCTCCGAACCAGGAACGCGATCTTGAAGTGCTGGGACTCCCACCGAACGCGTAGCTCCCATGTACCCCAGGCTCAGCAAACACCATCAGTGTTTCCCAACTGGATGGTCCCAATCTCATCTCCCCACCGACCTCTGCTGCTGCTGTTACTGTCAATGGCAGATGGTGACCCCTCGCCTGGCCCAGCTGTGTGACCTGTGCCAGTTCCCACCCCTCTCTGGACCTGGGTCCTCCAGGATTCCATCCTATGGTTCCCGGGGTGTCGCCTCCTCTCCGAAGTATAGGAACCCAGAACGCTTATCCATTATCATGGCTGTCTACTGGTGGGAGACAGACCCATACTACGCAGAAGCCCGAGAGACTAGTTGAATGAATAAATGAATTAATGGAAAAAGAAAAAAAAAATAGTGTGGATAAGGCCAGGAGAGCAGGCTAGCCCCGGCCTCCAGTGTTAGGAGCCATGACTCTAAAGTGAAAAGCTCTATAGGCATTAGAAACTGGAACCCCTTCAAAATGAAGATCTAGCCCACCTATGGCCTTAGATCTCAGGGTCTTAGAGGAGGCCCTCTTTTGGTGTCTGCACCATATGTGGAAGAACCCCACCAGCTAGAAAGCTGGCAACCAGGCTTCAGGCTTTTCCCATTTCTCCATGAACATCTCCTTGCCTTCAGACTCCAGGATCTTAGAGAACCAAATTCATTAAAACCCTCTACTGTAAGGCTGGACACTGCTCCATGCCCCCCCACCCCCAGGATACATCACTATCTTTGCCCCTAAAAACCTGTGAACATAACCTTATTTGGTACACAGGTATTTATTGATGTAGGTAAGGAGTGTTAAAGATCACCATGGACTAACCAGAGGCCCTTAAAGTAATGACTAGTTTCCTTGTAGACCAAGGAAAAGCCATGGAGACTGAGACAAGAGTGATACAGTCACAAGCCAAGGAACACCTAGACAACCAGACACTGAAGAGATGATAAGGCCTCTCTTCTAGAACACTGTAGTACAGCCTCAGCAACACCTTCATTCTGGACTTTGCCTCCAGAACCAGACAATAAACATCTGTTGCTTGAAACTACCCAAGGGGCTCTTCCAAGCCGCACAGTTATGTGTGGAAAGAACAGGAGCAGATGGGCTGAGAACCCCACAGGTGCGCCCCAGTCGACTCACTTCAGATCGTATTCACTGGGATTGAAGTCCTGCCGCCTGCACGTGTCCTCCAGGACCTGGGGGGGGTGAATGGACAGTGAACCCTATGTGGCCCAGGGCACTCATCTGACAGGCACACCAGCCAGCCAAGTGCAGAACCTGCTGTTTGGCTGCCTAGACAAAGCCTGGTACCCTATCAGCCTCCAGGCAGCCCACTCCACAGACCCAAGCAAACCCTACTTACAAACAGGTCTACTTTCTCCTTCCTCCTGGGGACTCTTGTCTGACTCCTCAGCTGTGACCACAGCCTGTCTATGCCTGGCCCCATGTTCTGGGATCTGGGTAGTCTCTGGCCAGAGACAGAACCTACCCACTGGGCCTACCTGTGGCCTGGCCACTCACTGCTCGACAGCCTCTATGCAACTGCTGCTGGACCAGAACCCTCCTCTGCACCAGCCCAGCTCCAAGAGTCCTTCCAGAGGGTTTTGGGGCTCCTGTCAGCTCTACTAGAGCCCCATTCCTGAACTCGTGTTCCCCTCACCACCGCATGGGCTCCTGCCACAGACATGAATGGTGTGGGCTTTTGCACCCTCCGGATAGGGATTCAGTAAACAAGTTTAATTCATTCGCTGTGAGGCAAAAGCAGTGAGTAGGCCTGGCATGATGGTGCACGCCTTTAACTTCAGCACTCGGGAGGCAGAGACAGGCGGGTCTCTGTGAGTTCGAGACTCGCCAGTGTCCCAAACCTGCAAAGGTACAGTGAGTGACTTAGCAAATTTCACTTCCGGACAGAGGCCAGGCAGATCTAAGGTAGGGGACGCCTCTGTGCAGGGCCGGCTGAAACACCACTTCCCGGGCCCGAGGAGGCTGAGGTCCGCCTAGGTCGAAGGCTCTGGGTCTCACGTGGGGCGACTAGGTCTTTGAGGTCCCCGCACCGCACCCCTGCGGAGACCGCCCAGCCACCCCCCAGGATCCCGCAGAGGGCCGCAGGAGGGGGCGGGGGCCGCCGCGCAAGGGACGCTGATTGGCTAGCCCTGTCCCCGCCCACCGCTGCTGCGGCCCCGCCCCTCCGCCCTGGGGAGCAACCGCAGGGCCGGCCCTAGCGGCGACCCCTGCCGGTCCGCCTGTCCCCCCCGACCACCAACCGCACCTGCAGCAGCACAGTGCTCGGCGTCACCTTCACCGTGTGGCGCCGCCCATTCGGAGCCAGCACAGATACCGCAGAGCCCCCGCCGCTCGCCGGTGCCGCCATCTTCCGCTCACGTGACCCGCAGCCCGCTCGCCTTCAAACAACTTTATCAGCAACAGCCAGGACGTACAGCCACGCGGGCTGGGGGCGGGCCCAACGCACTTCCGGGTCCCGCCCCGCAGACGGGCCTCGGAACTGCTCTGGGCTGACCCAGGCGCGGAGGGAGCCCACTTATGCCAGGGCCGCTGTCTCTGCATCCCGCATCAGGTGGGCCCGAGATCCTGGTCTGCTGGCCGCGCTCTAGAGCTTGGCCCGAGAATCTGTGGGGCCGGTCTGGGGCCCAGCCTGTACCCCGTGGCCCAAGTGCTGGGTTTGCCCACATCTGTGCCGCCCTACTCTGACAAGTTCAGACCCTGCCTCTCCCGCCTTTTCAAATGTCCCAGGAATCACCATCTTCCCAAAGAGCCAGGTGACAAGCATCCCTTATGCTGGCCTCCACCAGTGCCCAGGCCCTCTTTTTTTTTTAAGTTTTATTTATTTATTTCTGTGTATGAGTGTACTGTCTGCATGTAGGTTTGTGCACCCGTGTCGTGCAATGCCGCGGAGGTCAGAAGAGGGTCTCGGATTCCCCTGGAGCTGGAGTTCTCCTGGAATAGGAGTTTCAGACGGCTCTCGGCCGCCATGTGGGTGCTGGGGATCGAACCCGGGTCCTCTGTAAGAGCGGTCGGCGCTCTTAACCGCTAGGCCATCCCTCCACTCAGCCCCCCAGGCCTCTTTTTAACCCCCCCAGGCCCTCTTTTTAAAAATTATTATTTAGGGGCTGGAGGGATGGCCTGGCGGTTGGGGGTGCCGACTGCTCTTGCGGAGGGCCCGGGTTCGATCCCCAGCGCCCACGTGGCGGCTGGGAACCGTCTGTGACTCCAGTTCCGGAAGGGCTCTAGTTCCGGGGGGTCCGACACCCTCTTCAGGCCCCCCCTCCGCGGGACGTTGACGCCTAATTTTCGCTGGTTTGTGCAACGACTGCATTGCAGACCGTGCAGTTCATGAACATGGTAAAATGAATAAAAAACATTAAAAAAATAAATAAATATTATTTAGTTGTACCGGGACTGGTGGCGCACCACTTTAACGCCCAGCACTTCTGTAGGATGCCGTCAGCAGGCAAGCGGACTCTGTGAGTTGTGAGGGCCAGCCGGTCTACACACATAGTTCAGGCCGCTTCTGGGGCTAGAAAAAAAAGGGATGACCATTTTGTCTCAAAAGACCAAAAAAAATTTATTATTAAGTGCATTGTGTGTACGTGTGTGTTTATGGGCACACATATGCCGTGATGCTTGTGTGGAGGTCACAGAGCAACTTGCAGGAGTCTATTTTCTCCTGCCAGGTGGAACCCAGGGATCTAACTCAGGTCGTCATCACCCTTGGAGGCAAGTGCCTTTACCCATTTAGCCATCTCACCAGCCCCAGACCCCTCTTGACCTGCCTCAATGATTGGAAGGGGAATAAAATGCCAGTGTCCCTGGGAACTGTTGTAGTGATCTCTAAATCCAAGAGCTAGCAGAGTGTTGCACCCCCATACCAGAGCATGCTAAGGGGCCACTGTCCCCCATCGGGGTCCAGATGCCTGGGAGGACTTAATGACCCCCCCGACCTGGCCTCATTCCCCCCTCCTCCACCCCCCAACCCACACACACATGGGAATCTCACCCACCCCGCAAGCCATAGGCTGAGTACTGCAGCCCTAGGTGCCACTGAACCTAGGACAGCAGCCATCCTCACACTTCAGGCGCAAACACCAGGCCAGATCTGGAAAGCACAGTCCTCAAGATTCTCCAGCCGTGGACCAGCTTAAGCCGCCAGCACAGGGGAGTGTGCGCGGGATCGACATGTACACATTTTGCCTTAATTCATACTATTCCTGACCTTTGCTTAATCTAAGTTCTTGTTTTTCTTTTTTTGTTTTGTTCCTTAATGACTATTCGATTTGCTCTTTGGATCTTTTTCATACATCATTTTCCCAATTCAGTTCAGGCATATTTCCCTGTTCCCTCCCCCCAGACCCCACCCCAACCCCATCCCAGACCATGCATTCTGCCCATTAACTGTCCTGCATTTATCTCTCAGTTTTTTTTTTTTTCATTTTTAGCTATAAGTGATAATCCATGAGTACAAGCATCCTTCATGCAAAACCTATCTGCAGGCTGTTGTGCCCAAACACCTACAGCCCCACCATCCAGTGGGGGGTGACGGGTTGTTTGTTCAATCAAGTTGATCAAATGAGTGTCCAGACTACATTGCTGTAGTTTCACCATTCACCCCAATCGCAGCCCTTACATTCTACCACGCCCCCTCTTCCGCAGATTGTTCCCCAGGCTTAGAAAAGGGGCACAGGTGGATGAGAAGCAAAACAGTCTACTTTCTCTGGAGCTGTTCCTTGGACTCTGGTCAATTCTGGCTGTTTCCTTTCATGGGCTGACAGTTTGTCCAGGAATAACCTTTCGATCCTACTAATGAAGCACTAAATTCTAAATGCACTCCTGCTCACCGCAGCCCAGCTGCCTGGCTCTGGGCATGCCACATATCCATCTGCTTGACAGCCCCATGTGACCCACAGGTTCCCAGCAGAGTTCAGAGGCACAGTACAATTCTGAGGGCCCTGCGAAAACAAACTTCTGACACCCCTGTGTGGGTGCTGCTGCATCCTCATACAGAAGACACACCCATGTCACACACCTGTCTAGTGACAGACAGCTCTGTGTACATGGAAAAAGAATGAGAAAGCCCCTGTGCTCTATGTAACCTATGAGCCACCCACTCCTGGTCGCCTTTGGTACACTTGTTTTCATTTTTCAAGACACTAGTGGTTTTTTGTTGTTGTTGTTTTGTTTTGGGGTTTTTTTTGTTGTTTGTTTTTTTGAGACAGGGTCTCCCTATAGCCCCAGCTGGCCTGGAACTCACTCTGTAGACCAAGCTGGCCTTGAACTCACAGAGATCGGCCTGCCTCTGACACCCTAGTGTTAAGATTAAAGGCGTGCGCCACCACGCCCAGCTTAAAAAACAGTTCTTTTTTTTTTTTTGGTCTTTTCGAGACAGGGTCTCCCTGTAGTCCCAGCTGTCCTGGAACTCACTCTGTAAAAAACAGTTCTTAGCCGCCATGTGGGTGCTGGGAATCAAACCTGGCTCCTCTGCAAGAACAGTCAGCGCTCTTAACCAGGGACCTGTGGAATCCCCACGGAACATTTTGGGAGGTGAGGTAGCCAAGTGGAGTAGCATCAGGAGATTCTGGGCATCAGTTTGTCCTGAGGGTGGGGAAGTGAAGTTTAGCCATCTATCTTTGAGACTGCAAATATCAGGTATTTTCCAAAAACATTTCCACAATGGTTTTAGCATCAACTGATGAATGACTTCCTTTTCTTTCTTTCCCTTATACTATTGAAGTTTCATTGAAGGACTTCACACACGCTACACAAATGTTTTACCACTTTCCAGCAATCCCAGTCTATTTATTTATAATACGTAAATGGGGTAGGGGAAGTATACGTATGTGTGTGCAGGTGCTTGCTGAAGCCAGACACATTAGATGCCCCTTGGAGCTGGAATTATAGGTGGCTGTGAGTGCTGGGAATGGAGCTTGGATCCTGTCTAAGAGGAGGAAGGGCTCTCGACCACTAAGGAATTGTTCCAGCCCTATTTTGTTTTATTTATTTATTTATTTATTTATTTATTTACTTTAGACAGGGTCTCCCTATAGCCCCAGCTGGCCTAAAACTCACTCTGTAGACCAGGCTAGCCTTGAACTCAGAGATCTGCCTGCCTCTGCCTCCCAAGTGCTGGGATTAAAGGCAGGCACCACCACACCTGGCTTAAAGATGGTTCTTAGCTGCCATGTGGGTGCTGGGAATCGAACCCGGGTCCTCTGCAAGAGCAGTTTGCACTCTTAACGGCTGAGCCATCTTTCCAGCCCCCCCCCCTTTTTTTTTCCTATTTTGTTTTATAGCAGTTTTTCCAGCTGCCCAAGCTGGCCTCAAAGTTTGAATCCTCTTGCCTTAGCCTCTAATCTGGGATTACATGAATGAGCTCCCCCATTCATACCAGACTCATTATAACAATTATGGCTGAAAAATTATGACTTTCCATCTAGAAGCACTGTCCCACCAGGGATGGTGGCACATACTTTGATCTAGCATTCAAAGGCAGAACCAGGTGGCTCTCTGGGAAATCAAGGCCAGCCTGGTTTACCTAGCAAGTTTCAGGTCAGAGATGATAGGGAGACCCAGACTCTGAAAAAAAAAAAAAAAAAAAAAAAAAAACTTTTCCTTTTTTTTTTTTTTTTTTTTTTTTTTTTTTTTTTTATTGATTATGGACTGAAACCAGGCCCTCCCCCTTTACCACCTGGGCGCCCCCTTCCTCCCCCTTTTTTTTTTTTTTTTTTATATTGTGCCTTTCTTTCCCGGGTT
>VZQC01004671.1:2877825-2892296 GCA_009823505.1 Rhizomys pruinosus | reverse complement strand
TTTTTTTTGTCTTTTGAGACAGGGTCTCCTTGTAGCCCCAGCCTTGCCTGGAACTTGAACTCGCTATGTAGACCAGGCTGGGCTTGAACTCTCAGAGATCGGTCTACCTCTGCCTCCCAAGTGCTGGGATTAAAGGCGTGCACCTCCACGCCCGGCCCCTGCCGGTCTATTTGTTAAGAGTATCACGGTGCAGCCCTGGCTGGCCTTTATTTATTTTATTTTATTATTTTATTTTATTTTATTTATTTTATTATTTTATTTATTTTATTATTTTTTATTTTATTTTACTTTATTTTATTATGTTATTTTTTGAGACAGGGTCTCCCTGTAGCCCCAGCTGTCCTGGAACTCACTCTGTAGACCAGGCAGGCCTTGAACTCACAAAGATCCGCCTGTCTCTGCCTCCCTCCTGAGTGCTAGGATTAAAGCCCGGCCCCTTTAGCACTTGCAGCAATCTCTCTACCACTACCATGCGTGCACCATCTTGGCTGGCTCCCACTTTTGATCTGACAGGAATTTCATTGTCCCTGATCATCACCTGAGCCTTGGGATGTGGAGGGGAGGTTGGCACCCGAGGGGAGGTGACCAGGTCAATGCTCTAAGAATTGCAAAGAGGTTTCCGAACCACAGCTGTTCTGATCCTCAGCCCCCTCCTTCCAGGAGGCGGCTTGGGCAGAGAGAGGTTCTTTGGGCTCCTCTGAGTGGGGTGCGGCGGCAAGGGACCTAACACCTTGACCCTGTTAAGTCGCAGCACCACCTCTGACTTTTATGTGTCTTAACAGCTCCCGGTTCTGGCGTGGGACACGAGACTCTCCCTCGCGTGCCGGGTCCTTCCAGCAGATCGGTCCTGGAGAGGGGCCGAGCGCCACACCTGTCCGCTCCTGGTGGAGGCCCCCCTGCGTTGATACCGCCTGCCCCTCGGCGCGGAGCCCTGTGTCCGCCGCCGCTTTGATCCTGGGGGCCCCGCTGAATAAAAAGTCCCGTGCGGCTCTGCGCCAGCGCCAGAGAGGGAGCGCAGCGCAGCCAGGCGCACCAGCGGGGCAGCGCGGCTCCAGCGACCTGGACCCACGGTGAGCGCAGGGCTCCGGGCAGTGCCCAGTGCGCGTAGCAGGGCCGAGCGCCAGCCTCCCACCCGTGCGCAGGGCGCGGGCCCCGGCGCGGGCGGGGAGGACCCGGCGGCCCCAGGTGAACGTCGGACCCGGCCGCTGCTCAGCCGGCAGGGCGCCCCCGTCGTGGAAAGGCCTCCTCCTCCCCGCCCCCCGGCCGCTCTCAGGGCGGGGGCAGCGGCGCCGGGCTGGCCGCGGTGAATGGAGCTGCCCCGGCCGCACGGCCGCGCTGCCCCCCACGGAGCCGGGCCCGGAGCGCCTCCGGCGGCCGCCACGGGTTAGTCCAGGCCCCTCCGTCAAGCTTGCGGTTTGGGAAGAAAAGGCGATGCCTCCGCCAAGAAAAGAGTGAGCGCAGCCCCCTCCCCCTCCGCCGCGCCCGGGCGGCGGCGGCGGCACATCTAACGCGCGGGCACCCGGGCCGCCGCGGCCCCCGCGAACTACGCCCAGCTCGGCCCCCGCCGCTCATTGGCGCGGGCCGGAGCCAGCGCACCCAGACCCTGCGTTGCGCCCTCAGCCGACCCCGAGCTGCGGAGGCCGGTGGCGCCCCGCTCCAGAGCCTCGACGCCCAAAGCCCGCGCCGCCGCCCGGGGCCAGCACCCCAGCGCGGCCAAGACACACGGCCAGGACCCCGGCCAGGGCGCAGCAGCGGCCCGGGCGCCCCCGGCCCGGCGCCTCACCGCCCACTCTCCGCAGGTGGCCGCGGGCCCGAGTGACAGCGCCATGGGCGGAGAGGTGCGCGTGCTGCTGCTGCTGGGCCTTCTGCACTGGGTCGGGGGCAGCGAGGGCAGGAAGACCTGGCGGCGCCGCGGCCAGCAGCCGCCTCCGCCGCCGCCGCCGCCGCCGCCTCCCCCGCAGCGGCCCGAGGTGGCGCCGGGCGCCGGGCAGCCGGTGGAGAGCTTCCCGCTGGACTTCACGGCCGTGGAGGGCAACATGGACAGCTTTATGGCGCAGGTCAAGAGCCTGGCGCAGTCCCTGTACCCCTGCTCCGCGCAGCAACTCAACGAGGACCTGCGCCTGCACCTCCTGCAGAACGCGTCGGTGACCTGCAACGACGGCAGCCCCGCGGGGTAAGGCCGGCGCTGGGCAGGACCCGGGGAGGCTGTCTGCCCCGCCTGACTGGCCCTGCCCGGGCTCCGCGCCTGGCTCGCCGCGGCCCCACGCGCGTGGCGCCCGTCTCCTCCGCCAGCCCGCCTCCCTGAGTACGCACGAGCGCGGCCGCTGTGCGGGACCCTCCTCACTTTCAGTGGTCCCCAGAGGAAGAGGCGCCGCTGGCCCTAGGGAAGCTGAGACTCGGTGCCTCCCGGAGAGGGGGAGGGAGCCGCGCTTGAAGCCCTGGTCCCGGGCCAGTTGGGTTCTGACCCCTTGGCCACCGTGCCCTCTCTGCTTCTGTCCTTGGGCAGAAAGAAGCTGCGGTCAGAGAGTGGCCCTGGCTCTAGTAGAAGAGGTTCCCTACAGGAGCTCCCCTAAGCACCCCAGATTGGCTAGGAACAGTTAGGGATCCCAGGGAGGAGGGGGCCCAGCAGGGACTGAAGGTCCTGGGCGCGCGCACGCGCGCGCGCGTATACACACACACACACACACACACACACACACACACACAGCCCGGGGGAAGATAATTGACACGGGTGAAGCTGGGAGGTCACAGGGATTGGCGTGCCCACAACCCCAGTTAATTGATGTCAGGCCGGCCCTTGGAAAGGCCGAGGCACAGCCCGGTGTCCCCAGCGTCTCCATGCCTGCCTGCCTCCACGCGTCCCTACACACGCATCAGCCTCTAGCTCCGCATGTCTAGTCCAAGTGCCCACCGTGCGCCCGAGAGTGCCCCTCCCGTCTTCCATCACGCCGGGGTTAACGCGGGTCCCGTGAGGGGCGGGCCGTGGGGATTTTCCACGGACCACACGGCCCCTCGCGGCCCTCCTCTCCCCGTCCCCACGAGCGCCACCTCCTGGGAATGCCCGGGGTTTCGCCCGCCGCTGGGGCCGTGGTGCGCCTGGCCGCTGGTGCCCCCGTGCGGCCGTGGTGCGCTCTTGACGACAGGTGGAGCGGGAGAGGGGACCAAGGCTTGTGGGTGGTGAGTAGCAGCGGTGGCCTAGGGCTCCCCAGCTGACTCCCTGCTCTGCGCGCCTTCCCTGCAGCTACTACTTGAAGGAGTCCAAGGGCAGTCGGCGATGGTTGCTCTTTCTGGAAGGTGCGTTCCCGGGGCTGAGGTGCGGGGTGGAAGGAGGGGTCCTCTGGACTCGGGAGACCCAGCCTTGTGGTGGCTGTACCTGCAGGCGGATGGTATTGCTTCAACCGGGAGAACTGCGATTCCAGATACAACACCATGCCGCGCCTCATGAGCTCCAAAGACTGGCCGAACACTCGCACAGGTCAGCCTGGGGACAGATGATGGCAGGGCACTGAGTTTGAAAAACAGGGAATGCTCAGCTTCACCCCTTGGGGTCATTGGCTATTCCCTCAGGGCCAAAAGGTAATATAGGATGCAGAGGTCAAGAGTTATAGCCAGCCAGAGAGTGTCACAAACTGCCGGCATCATGGCCATAGTGACTTCTGGGGCAACAAAGCCCATCCACACCCCACCATCCCCCATCCATCTTTACATCTCAGTTCAGGCCAGGTTCCACCCAACCTCCCTTGCTGGGGTCATCAGGAAGATAGTCCCCACCCCTACACAGAACCCCCACACACACCTGTGTGTCCCCAGGTACTGGGATCCTGTCCTCTCAGCCAGAAGAGAACCCTCACTGGTGGAATGCAAATATGGTGTAAGAGAACATGGGTATCACCTGGTGGGGGAGGGACCTTCCTGGGAGAACGACTTTTTTTGGGGGGAGGGGTCTCCTGGAAGGTGGTTTCCCCCAGGGGTTCTGTTCTAAAGAAGTCCCTCCTGGGGAGGCCGTCCTTCCTTTGGTCCTATCCCAGCAGCGTCTTTTCTTGGGGTCTTTCATGGTGGACTTTGGGCAGCAGAGGACCATGGTAGGCTCACTTGACCCCATGTTACAGCTTCATCCCCTACTGCTCCAGTGACGTTTGGAGTGGGGCTTCACCCAAGTCTGAAAAGAGTGAGTCTTTGGCTTCCCAGCTCCTTCAGACAGGGCAGGGTGGTGAGGGTTCTGGAGAAACAAACTTCCTCCACCTCTTGACAGCAGAGTCCCTGCTTATCTGTGGCTTTCCTGGCCCCAGAGTGTTCCCTGGGGAGGGACCCCAAACAGATTCTCCCTCCTCAGTCTACCCCAGATCCCATCTCATCTCAAGAAAGATCCCAGACCCCCTCCTCCTGCCTAGGGTTGGAGACTTCTGCTCTGAGCCCAACTCTGTCTGAAGCTGCCCCTCCTCCCTCCTCCCTGCAGACGAATATGCCTTCATGGGTGCCCTCATCATCCAGGAGGTGGTACGTGAGCTCCTGAGCAAAGGGCTGAGTGTGGCCAAGGTACTGCTGCTGGCTGGGAGCAGGTAGGCAGAATGGGTCCAAGGGAGAGGGATGATATGTGGAGAGAAAAGGGTGGCTGTGGCAGCCCTGGGACCTGGGGGGGGGGACAAGATTCAGATGGGCGGGATGGGAGGGGTGATTGCCTACAGACCCGGGATCTGTCCTAGGCTGTGCAGGCTCCAGCCTTTACAGGCAGGAGCAGGAAGTCCATTGGGAGCATCCTAGAGGTCTGCCTCCACGAGGGCTCTGGGATTGAAAACTGTGTAGAGAATGTTTCTGAACCCCACAATTGTTGGCCTGAGGTGACCTAGGTGGCGGGGTTGGTGGTCAGCTGGGTGATAATATCCCTTCTTCAGGACCCAGTGTCCTGGAAAGCTATTAGTTGGCAACAACTTCCAGCTGCACATAGCGTGCATGAGTGATTGAAACAGAAAATGGGGCCTGATGGCCTGGAGTTTGTCTTCATCTTCAGATAAGGAAACTGATGAAGAAAAGAGGGAAGGGAGAGCCAGCTCTATGCCCTGCTAACCTTAGCCCTGGGCCAGTGCCTGGAGCTCTGCCAGTCCTTCTTTGCTTTCAGACCTTGGGATGGGGAGGCCCCTGTGTCTTGCCCATGGACAAGGAGCTTGCCTACAGTCAGAGTGCATTGTTGGGAGGCAGCAGGAGCCTCTGCCTCTCCTCAGGACCTGGGCTGGGGCTAAGCCAGCTCTGGGTGGACAACAAGCACCCCCTTCCTGGCCGCCTGGCCTCATGTCTGGCCTTCCCTCAGCGCTGGGGGCACCGGGGTGCTGTTGAATGTAGACCGCGTGGCCGAGCTGCTGGAGGGGCTGGGCTACCCGTCCATCCAGGTGCGGGGCTTAGCTGACTCAGGCTGGTTCCTGGACAACAAACAGTACCGCCGCACGGACTGCATTGACACCATCAACTGTGCTCCCACAGAGGCTATCCGCCGTGGCATCAGGTGCCCTAGGAGGGAGGGTCCAAGACCCTGTCAGTGCAGAGGGCCTGGAGTGGGTTGGCATCTGAGGGGAAGGGAGCATGACCCCAACATAGCCTAACCTATGACTATATGTCTATAGGTACTGGAACGGGATGGTCCCAGAGCGCTGTCAGCGTCAGTTCAAGGAGGGCGAGGAATGGAATTGTTTCTTTGGCTACAAAGTGTACCCAACTGTTCGCTGTGAGTGGCCAGCTCAGATGGGAAGTGATGGGGTGTCTAGAATTGTGTACCTGTCCTGAATTCCAGAGACTAGGCCAAAGAAGTGGCCGCTGTGCCACCAGGGCGGCCCTCATTTCAAAATCCCCTCAACTCCATTCTGAAGAATAGTGAGGTCCCATGGTAGGGAACAGTATCACCAAATCTGAATCAAAATGACCCCAAGATACCAGGTCACAATGAAAGTGGGTTATCAAGAGTCCTTCTCTAAGGAAGGAAGAAGAAATGAGACTGGGGTGTAGCTCAGCATTGAGCCCTTATCTAGCGAGTGTGAGGCTCTTGGTTCACCTCCAGAACTGAAAAAAAGACAGAGAGAAATGGTGTGGGGAGCACACTGTGAGGCTGTTAGGAGCTGGGGGTAGGACCCCAAGCCCAGAGGCAGGCCAAGCTGAGCCTCGATCTCCTCCCAGGTCCAGTGTTTGTGGTACAATGGCTTTTTGACGAGGCCCAGTTGACCGTGGACAACGTGCACCTTACCGGACAGCCGGTCCAGGAGGGGCAGTGGCTGTACATCCAGAATCTGGGTCGAGAGCTACGTGGCACACTCAAGGATGTACAGTGAGTGTGTGCAGGGGGTCTGGGCTGTGTGGCTCAAGTAGTCCCTCCAAACCCACAGCAAGCTGCCTGACTTAAAAAATAGAGATCTTAGCTAAGTCTTTAATCCCAGCACTTGGGAAGCAGAAGCAGGCAGATTTCTTTGAGATCAAGGCCACCTGGTTTATATAGTGAGTTCCATGCCAGCTGGGGCTACAGGGAAACCCTGTTGCAAAAAGAGGAGGAGAGGTGTGTCTTAGACTGGGGTAAATTACTAGCACACACAAAGCTCTAAATTCAACCCCCAGCCCTGCATACACCAGGTGATGCCTGCCTAGAATCCCAGAAAATGGGAAATAGAAACAAGAACATAAGAAATTCAAGGTCAAAGAAAAAAAAAAAAAGAAACTGAAGGTCATACTCAGTTATATAGCCAGTTCAAGGCCAGCCTGGGCTACATGACCCTGTCTCAATAATATCATATGGGAGACTGGAGAGATGGCTCAGCAGTTAACTCCAGTTCCAGGAGATCAGATACCCTCTTCTGGCCTCTATGGGCATTGCATGACACAGGTGCACTTATACATGCCACAACACGCTTGTACACATAAAATAGATAAAGAAATATCTACCTTTAACATAATAATAGAGGTCTCAAAAATGGTAAAAGATTCATGTGTCAGCCAGGCATGGTGGCGCACGCCTTTAATCCTAGCACTTGGGAAGAAGAGGCAGGTGGATCTTTGTGAGTTCGAGGCCAGCCTGGTCTACAGAGTGAGTTCCAGGACAGCTGGGGCTACAGGGAGACCCTGTCCCAAAAAGAACAAAAAAATAAAATAAAAAAAAAAGATTCCTGTGTCCAAAACAGCCTCTTGCTTGGGAGCATGTGACTGCTGAAATTAAAGCCAGGGTAGAGACCTGGCTGGCTAGCCGCAGCAAAAAGCAGCATTGGTTATCTGGCAAAGGACACCCTCGGGGACAGCTGGCAGTGCTCCTTGGCTCTTAGAAAGAGGTACAGCACAGCTGGGAGCTGTGGGGCTGAGCCCAGTTGTCTCTCCTACCAGGGCCAGCTTTGCCCCAGCCTGCCTCTCCCACGAGGTCATCATCCGGAGGTCAGTGTACCCCCACCCCACCCCCCGGGTCCTGGGGCAGCTTCTGTTGGCCACACTGATTCCATATGCCTACAGATTCCTCCCAAACCAGCAAGCATCCTCATGAGCGCCTTCTGGCTCTGTGTAAAGTGTTCCTTCTGGGCCTTCCAGAGCCACTCACTAACACTGGCTATGTGGCCAGGGTGTTTTAAGCCCCAGACAATGGCAGCGATGCCCTCCACAACTTCCACCTGGATTTCTCTCTACAGCTACTGGACAGACGTGCAGGTGAAGGGTACTTCACTGCCCCGTGCGTTACACTGCTGGGATCGGAGCTTCCATGACAGCCACAAGGCCAGCAAACCTCCTGTGAAGGGCTGTCCCTTCCACCTGGTGGACAGCTGTCCCTGGCCCCACTGCAATCCCTCCTGCCCCACTATCCGGGACCAGTTCACAGGGCAAGAGATGAACGTGGCGCAGTTCCTCATGCACATGGGCTTCGATGTGCAGACAGTGGCCCAACAGCAGGGACTGGAGCCCAGCAAGCTGTTAGGGATGCTGAGTAGTGGAAGCTAGGGGCCTGCCTAGAGGAGGAGGCAGTATTAAGGGGTGGGGCCACTGACTGACCCAAGGCACCTCAGCCCCAGCACCAGGCCTTCCTGCCACTCCCTGGTTGTGGATCCTGGGTGCGAATCCCTGCCTGCCCATCCTCTCACTACCTGTAGGCAGCCCGGCCAGAGGATCGGTCTGTGTGCCCTGAGCCCCGCTGGAGTTTAGAGACCCTTCCAACCCTCGATCTGTTTCCCTAGTCCCCAGCCTACCATGGGAAGGGGTCAGAAGGGAAGCAAGCACTGGATTCTTGGGTCCATCAGCTCAGACAGTCCCACACAGCCCCAAGTGATCAAGCTTTTTATTATTTTATAAAGTGACTTTTTTATTACTTTAATTTTTTAAATGGAAATTAAGAAATATATGATGGATGACATTGTTTTGTAACATATTTTTTCTTAATAATGAAAAAAGATAACAGAAGCTCACCCTGTGACCTGTTTATTTGAAGGGCTATTTTTTTAATTTTTTAAATTTTATTTATTTTTGTATGTGTATGAGTGTACTGTGTGCATGTAGGTTTGTGCACCTGTGTTGTGCAATGCCGCAGAGGTCAGAAGAGGGCGTCGGATTCCCCTGGAACTGGAGTTAAAGATGGTTCTCAGCCACCATGTGGGTGCTAGGGATCGAACCCGGGTCCTCTGCAAGAGCAGTCGGCACTCTTAACCGCTAGGCCATCTCTCCAGCCCTGAAGGGCTATTTTCACTCGGCACCTGCTGTCAGGGCAGCCAGGGGACCAGGAGAGGGACCAAGGGGACCCCAAACTCAGATGCCTTCTTAGATGTCCAGTGGCCCCCATGTCTGGGCCCACCTGTCTAGTTCAGCTTCCTTCCCAGGGAGGCTCCATTCATTCTCCAGACACCTGCTTCCCAGTGTGGGTGTTTGCAACTCCGCTTCTTTCCATGGCCTTTAAAGATTTTTGTTTTACGACTGTTTTGCTATTGTATGTGTGTGCACCACATGAATGCAGTGCCGTGGCGACCAGGAGAGGGCACTGTATGCCCCTGGAAGTGGAGTCACAAAAGGTTGTGAGCTGTAATGTGGGTGCTAGGAACCAAACCCTGGTCCTCTGTAAGATTAGCAAGTGTTCTTAACCCCTGCACCATCTCTCCAGCCCCTCATGTTTCTTATTGAAATGAAATGTAGTCAAAATTTACACCATAAGCCATTTCATAGTGAGCCACTCGGTGGCATTCAAAATGTCTGCACTGCTGTACCTCCCGAACTCAAAACCCTCACTCCAGAAATACGCTCCCACTAACATTTTATTTTTATTGAGACAGATTCTCACTTGGTAGCCTGCTCTGGGCTCAGACTCCTGACAGTCCTCCTGCCTCAGCCTTCCTAGTACTGGGATTCAGGAGTGAGCCACTATCCCCAGTTCAACATTTCCTTAAAGGTCATATAATTCAAGAGATGCAAAAACAGGGAGTGTGGGAATGCCCCCTTCAAGCTGGCTATGTTTCCACGAGGGAAGGTGATAACTACAGTGATAATATATTCTTGGTTTTTTTTGGTGGTGGTGGTGGGTTCTTTGTTTCTTTTGGGCACAGAGTTTCTAAGTAACCCAGACTGGCCTCCAACTCAGAATCCTCCCTTTTTTGGTCTTTTTGAGACAGGGTCTCCCAGTAGCCCCTGCTTGCCTAGAACTCGCTGTGTAGACCAGGCTGGCCTTGAACTCAAGAGATCTGCCTGAGTGCTGGGATTAAAGGCATGCGCTGCCTCTCCTGCCCTTCAGTTCTGGCTCTTATGGGTATTTCCAGAGATGTTTTACAAATATCCCAGTAAACCTGAATATTTATGCATTCTTTTCTTTTTTAAAATTTTTTATTAATTTTATTTACTTTTATGTGTATGAATGTACTATCTGCAAGTAGGTTTGTGCACCCGTGTCGTGCAATGCAGAGGAGGTCAGAAGAGGGCATCCGATTCCCCTGGAACTGGAGTTAAAGACGGTTGTCAGCCACCATGTGGGTGTTGGGGATCGAACCCGGGTCCTCTGCAAGAGCAGTCAGCGCTCTTAACCGCTAGGCCATCTCTCCAGCCCTTATGCATTCTTTTCTATGACATCCGACTACATAGCACACACTGACATCTGTTTCTGCTTGACACTGTATTTTGTGGATGAGGAGAGCTGTCACTGGTGTGATGTTCCTGGTGCTTGTGTGTCACATGGTCGGGTGAAGGAGGCCTGTGGACGGCCTTGTGTGTGCTTCACTTTATATGCGTGCAATCACATCAGTGAGGTTAACATCAGAAGTGGCATTACTAGGCCACTGAGCCACAGCTTAGTCCCAGGGGGAGGTTTTGATAATACACCAGTATTCCACATGGACCTTGGGTGTCTCCAAACCAATTTCCTGAGCAAAGCATTGTTCTACTCAAGTGTTCCTTTCCCTGGTAGCCCTATGGGGGTTGGGTTTTCTTATGATCTCTGGTTTACATACAAACAGACGCCGAAGCCAGGTATAGTGTCACACACCTTTAATCCCAGCACTAGGGAGGGAGAAGCAGGTAGATCTCCATGAGTTTGATGCCAGACTGATCTACATAGGAAGTTCCAGGCCAGCCAGAGCTGCATAGTGAGACCCTGGTTCAAAAAAGAAAAAAGAAAGTGGTTTTTGTCGGCGTGAAACAAATGGTGAGAATTTGAATTGTTCCCTTTTTATAATATTGAAATTAAGTCTACCTAATCTATCAAATCATGTTTATGCCCTGATTTTATATACTTGTATCTATCAATAAACATTGAAAAAAAAAAAAAGAAAAGAAAAAAAGAACCAGGCATGGTGGCGCATGCCTTTAATCCCAGCACTTGGGAGGCAGAGGCAGGCAGATCTCTGTGAGTTCAAGGCCAGCCTGGTCTACAGAGTGAGCTCCAGGCCAGCTGGGACTAAAAGGGAGACCCTGTCTCAAAAATCCCCCCCCAAAAAAAGTGTAAAACCAAAAATAAAGAGAAATGAAACACCTGGTTTCAATCTCCTCTCCTTTGGGTGAGCAAGGTGGAAGGCTAGACTACTTTTGCTTCCATACTACTTTCCCATAAGTGAATTTACGTATATACTAGTAGGTATAGTCTAATAAAAGTTGACAAAATTCCACTGAAGAGTGATAAAGAGACAACTCACCATTAAAANAAAGAAATGAAGGCAGGCAGGGAGAGAGCAGGAATGAGGGGTAGGGAGGGAGGGAGGTTCGGTGGGATGCTCTGACTTGTCAGCCTGAGCTCCATGTCCAGCCTCCAACCACAGACATTGAGCAGGGGGCTGGGAGGCCTGTTCCTGGAGAGGTATCCCTGACCAAGGTAGGGAGGAGCCGCTGAAAGCTGGAGAGGAGAGAAGGGACACCCAGGGGAGAGGAGAGCTGCTGCCTCCGGGGGCCAGAGTCCCAAGGCCAGACCCACAAGGACCTCAGACAGCACCCGATGGGGACCTCAAACTCACCAGGAGGCTGGAGACACCTGAAAGAGAGCAGGTTGCCATCCTGGCTGGTTACACTTTGCCCAGAGGCCAGGGGCTGCATGGTCAGAGCTGGGAGGAGATATGGGAGGTGCTTGGAGACCTTTTCTTTGTGGGAGAAAGACAGCAAGCAATGATTTGGGCACACATAGAAGGATGGATGATCACTCACTCCACCTAAGGAAGCACAGAGTGTGCAAGAGTGCCTGTCTGTCCAGGTGACTCAGGCTCAATGAACACAAACCTTGCAGTTAGGCCTGTGGAGATTTCCCCAGGAGCGGAAGCCCTTTCTCCTCCTCATGGTAGTGAGTGAAAGGGACGACTCGCCTTGGGTCTGGGGGCTAGATGGTGCCATGTGCTTCTGCTGGCACCAGAAAAAAAATGAGCTCCAGGGCAGAAGGACCGGGGGTACCATCTAAGGCTGTCGTCCTCCACAGCCACTGTGCTGAGTGAAGCCTCGGTGTGGTGTGTCACTTCTCTCCTTTTCCAGAATTGTTGGCTCTACCAGACATGATTTCTGTAGGAGCAACATTGTTCAGACACTCCTCGCTCCTTTCCAGTAGGAACAGTCACAGTGTCACCTCTGTGGCCAGGTACCCGAGGCATGGAATTTGAACTCCAAGTTCACTAACACATACTTAACTCTGTATTTGAAAGAGTAACTAGGCCAGTGGTGGGAAGATGGTTCAGTCGGCAAACTTCACGCCTTATAATCATGAGGACCTATATTCGGTCCACAGTGCTTACATTGAGAGCGGGGTAAGTTCACACATGTATGTGATCTCAGGGCTGATGAAGACTGGTGGATCCCTGGGGATGGTTGGCCAGCCAGCCTGACCCACTTGTGTGTTCCAGGTCCCAGTGAGAGATCCTGTCTCAAAGTAATAGGAAACAAAATATGAAAATAAAGTAGGGGTGAGAAAGATGGCTCTTGCGCATAACCTGTGTTCAGTTCCCGGCACCCATATCAGGCAGCTCACAACCACCTGTAACGCCAGTTCCAGAGGATCCAACTCCCTCTTCTGGTCTCTGCAAGCAGCCATACCATGTATGGATACACACACATTAACATCAATAAAAGTAAAATAAATATTTTTTCCATTAAAAAAAATTTTTTATGTGTATGAGTGTACTGTCTGCATGTAGGTTGGTGCACCTGTGTCATGCAATGCCGTGGAGGTCAGAAGAGGGCGTCGGATTCCCCTGGAACTGGAGTTAAAGACAGTTCTTAGGTGCCATGTGGGTGCTGGGAATCAAACCGGGATCCTCTGCAAGAGCAGT
This sequence comes from Rhizomys pruinosus, assembly GCA_009823505.1. Taxonomy (NCBI): domain Eukaryota; kingdom Metazoa; phylum Chordata; class Mammalia; order Rodentia; family Spalacidae; genus Rhizomys; species Rhizomys pruinosus. Next base: position 2,879,571 of record VZQC01004671.1, on the reverse strand, counting down.
CGGTGATCTTAACCGCTGAGCCATCTCTCAAGCCCCAGTAAAATAAATCTTTAAAAAAATATGTGGCTAGTGTGCTGGAGAGATGGCCTAGCGGTTAAGAGCGCCGACCGCTCTTACAGAGGACCCGGGTTCGATCCCCAGCACCCACATGGTGGCCAAGAACCGTCCAAAACTCCAGTTCCAGGAGAACTCCAGTTCCAGAGGAATCCGACACCCTCTTCTGACCTCCGCGGCATTGCACGACACGGGTGCACAGACCTGCATCCAGATAGTACATTCATACACATACAGAAATAAATAAAATATGTGGATAGTGCCTGAAAGATGGTACCCAAGGTTGTCCTCGGGCCTCTACATACACACATATATGTCCACACACATGATTAAGCACATACACACACACACACACACACACACAGTCACATAAACATAAGGGACTGGCAAAGTGACTCAGCATGTAAAAAGTTGCTTGTCACCAAGCCTGGTTACCTGAGCTTTATACCTGGATCCTACATGGTGGAAGGAGAGAACTGACTTCTGAAAGTCATCCTTGACTTCCATACACACTCTGTGGTATGTGTCCACACACATGCGCACACAAACTAAGATGCAATAAAATTTTTTTTAAAAGAACCATCTGTAATACATATGCCTTAAAAAAATAAATAGGATGGCTGGGCGGGGTGGCGCACGTCTTTAATCCTAGCACTTGGGAGGCAGAGGCAGGCGGATCTTTGTGGGTTCAAGGCCAGCGTGGTTTACAGAGTGAGTTCCAGGACAGCTGGGGCTATAGGGAGACCCTGTCTCGAAAAGACAAAAAAATAATAATAAATAAATAAATAAATAAATAAATAAATAAATAAATAGGAAATGGCCAGTAAAATCTCACACTGATGCCACCTTAGCCTTCCCTCGATTCAGGGTAAAATGTACACCCCAAATGTGACCCCAGTGGGAGCACAGAGCCAGCTCCTGCTTCCCCCTTCTTTCCTCTCTCTCTGAACTCTGGTCACACTGGCCTCTTCGTCCCTGAGTACAGCAGCCCCACCAAGTGCTGAGCCATGTCCCCTGCTGTGCTGGGTCCATCGGTCCTCCTCTGTGAGCATGCTGGCCAGTTGCCACCTCCTAGACATGATCTTCACTGGCAACCCCAAAGACAGCACCCTCCCTTATCCTACATCACTTACCTCAGTTGTGAGTGCCTGGTGGTAGGGCAGGACAATGAGTTTGTCTCCCTTTCTGCTGCTGATTGTTGGTGCCCAGAGCAAGTTTCCACAACCATTGAAGAAAGATTTCCTTAGTAAAAATATTATTCAAAAGAAGCAGAAAGAAGCCAGGTGTGACGATGGATGGCTGTAATCCCAGCACTTGGGAGGTGGAGGCAGGACGGTGAGAAGTGGTTCCAGATGACTGAGGAGATGGCTCAGTGGATAAAACCCTTTCCCAGCACAGGATAGTGGTCTGACATCAGACTGATGCCCTGGACACATTGTTCTGTCTTGATTTGGAGGGGAGAATTATTTTTATTTATTTATTTTTTGTCTTTTTGAGAGTTTATGTCTTTCACTGTTTTGCTTGTATGTGCACCTGTGTGCACTACCCGCACAGGACAGCAGAGGGCAGTGGATCCCCTGTAAATGGAGTTATGGACACTTGTTAGCTGCCATGTAGGTGCTAGGATTCAAACCCAGGTCCTCTGCAAGAGCAACTGGTACTCTTTTTTTTTTTTTTTTTTTTTTTTTTTTT